>VWPU01011708.1:14499-214772 GCA_013398955.1 Callaeas wilsoni
TGCCAGGGCTCTCAGAAGCGCAGTGTGGGCAATGCCAGGGCTCTCAGGAGGGCAGTGTGGGCAATGCCAGGGCTCTCAGGAGGGCAGCATGGGCAATGCCGAGGTTCTTGCTTCAGCCCTTGGCTGCCTGAATTCCCGGCAGGCAGAGCTGCTGCGTGGCCGCTGTCACGGACAGTTGCACCTGATGTGTGGGAGTTACTTGGCACATGGTGGATGTAGTTTCCCATTGATTTTTGGTGGAATTGATTTATAGAGCTATTTAATGGAATTGATTCTTTTTACAACTTTTTTCCCCTCTTAAAGACCAATTGTTTTTCTTGAGTGATGGCTGCAGGTTTGTGTTTATGTATTAATATGCTCGTGCACCCACAGTCCCAACTGTGTTCTCTCTACTCGAACTGCAGACGAAAGTCTCAATCTCAAATGCCATCTTAAATTTTAATATTATATTTGATGTATGACTTGTAATAAATTAAACGTGCTAGAACTTGCAAGATGAAATCCTAGTGGTGGGTATAACCACAAAGCAGTGTTCTATTAAGCCAAGGACTGTCGAGAGTGTCTGTTGTGGTTGTGTCTGGGTTACGAGTGGCTCCCTTTGGTTTAGTGTAGGTGGATATTTTTATTCCGCCTGGCTTATGAACAAGGGGATGAAACTTCAGAATTTACCTACAAGAGGAGTAAGGCTCTGCCGACTTTTCCTTTACAAGCCCATAGGTTGGAACCACATCTATATCCTAAACCCAGTATTTTTATTGTATTTTAATGTATTTCATTGATTGTCACTCCAAAGTGGTTTGTATTAAGGAAACATTATATAGTACACCTGGAGGAATACTATGAGAAAGTGTGAATATCATAATTCTCTGTTACTGTTTGTACTTTGCAGGTCAGTTCCGTCAGTAAGTTTAAGTGGCAAATTTGTGTTGTGGTTTCTGGCTTCTTTCTTATTCCCTTCTTTTCTGTGTTTCCTCTTTCAAGAAGCACTGAAATAAACATGGGCAGGATCCTAACTCTGGGTGGGACTCCTGAGCAGATATGCCACCCAAATTTCCAGATCAGAGATATTTAAAAGTGTGTGCTGAGGGCTTAGGGTCCAGCTAACAACTGCCTGTCAGGATACGACAAAATAATCTCTGAACTAGCCAGCACCAAAGTCATACAAGAAATTAGTAATCCAAAAGTACCTCCTTGAACGGCAAAGTGAAACAAACATCAGCTGTCACAGTTGTTGTGTGTGATCCCCGTGTGAAATTTAGCTAAGCAATTTGGCAGCTGTATGTAGCACTAACTGGATCTTCCTAGTGGTCTGATGTAGCTGTGAGCCCAGTACATTTGGGTAATCTAATTATCACCACAGAAGTGACAGAGATAGAGACAGCAGTAGTCAACATCCTATTTGAATAGAAAAGATCTGAACTTCATCACTGCTTATGAAAACTTCCACCCATGGCCAGCTGTAATCTGGAGCCATCTAAAAACTGCTGAGAATCCGGCAGGGCTCACTCCTGTGCATCTACCTTACACTGTGAGTTTAACAGGATGGCCAAGAATAATATCATTAGGATGCTGAGTGTGCAACTGCTGCAGGAGTGGGCTGTCCATGTGAACAAAGCTTAGCAGGAAAACTGTAGATGGTAGATGCATGATGCAGAGCAGATAATAGCAGAGTATCCGGTTGTCTTGTATCTGCAACTCCAAATACCACACACCATTAATTTTGGAAAAGGACTCCAAATGTAAGCAAATTGCTCTGACCCAGATTTTAAACTGGTAAAGGAACCTGAATTCACAGGCAAGGCAGTATGGGCTCTTTTGCAAAACATGGTATTTAAATGTGACTTGCTTAGAGAAACTTCCAACAACAATCAGCCTTCACCCTGTGCCCCAGAGGACTGCCAAGACTTTATTCAACATCACAGTGATCCTAAATGGCAGTCTTTGAGAGGGAAAACTGTATCCTTGCTTTGTAAATGAAACTGCAGCAGTTGAATTATACCGTAGTTTTACAGAGGTGTTTTATATACCAGAACCACATTGTAAACTAGATTTCGTTTGCTTGGAATTACCCTAGTGATTTGTAGTCTGTCTCTGGCAGATGTGTCTCTCTCTAACCATCACATGCCCTAAGCAATTATGCAGAGTTAACAAAACCTAGAGAAGGCAACTGCTCTTATCTGTCTTGCCCCATGCCAGGTCTTTGCCTTCCACTCTCTGCTGGGAAATAGTACAAATTCCAGGCATTCTTTGGAAGGGAGAGGGTTAAATTTAAAGAGAAGGGTATCTTGTCTTTCACCACTACTGGGGTGGAAAGATTTTAACTCTGCCTGTTCCCCAGAGGTGCTTTGTGTGATGATATGTCCTTGTGGGATAGGCTGGATATTAAGGATCTGTACTGCCAAGTTGCTTCATTGTCATATGGACAGATTCTGGCATTGTGATTCTCAGGACATCAGAAGCAGCATTTACATGAGAATACAAGATTTCATAGTTGGTGTTATGTAAATTGGACTTTGTTTGGCTTAGGGACTGCAGAACCCTAAGGCTGTCCCTGGGCTGTACCTACACAATCTCTTCCCTGAAGAATGTTCCAGTCTAAATAGTAGATGGTAGCAGATAGTAGATAATAGTAGATAGTAATAGTAATAGTAGATAATAGTAGATAGTAGATAGTACAGCAAAAGGGGAGAGAGGAAGCAGAGACACAAACAGATGCATTATTTGGCCAAGGTGGTGTGACAGATGTAGAGAACTAGGAGGAGAACCTAAAGTCCTTCAGTTCCAGTTTACTTTGCTACCAGAATACACTACTGTTATTAGAGCACTCTTTTTTTCATTCTTACTCTTCCAACTAAATTAACTTTTCTTGCCTCAAGGACTGACACACTCCCTGTACAGTCTTCTGGCTATCTTAGCTATTCCAGAGAACTGGAACAACAAGCACACAAACAAGTCACTGCACATTGACTGATCATTGCTTACTCTCTGTACTTGGGGCTTTAGCTCATGGCAGTGAAAGGTAACCAGCTACAACCCAGGACAAAGGCAGCCACACAAGTAGCAGTTGCTTCTGGATTTGCACAGCTACTCATCAGTCCTGCTTGTTCTAGAGATGCCTACCTTGCATTTTGGTCCGCAGGTTCCTGGTGCCTGCCCACATGGGGTGAGGCCAGGTAGTGCCAACACCACCTCAGGCTGCTCTGGCTCCACTTCAGATCCTCATGAGCACCTTGCTAGTGTCAAAAATGCCTTGCCAAACTCCTACCTTACAAAGCGTTCGAGGGACTGCATTTCTGTAATGCCTGGATGTGGAAAGCTATGAGATGGAAACAAATATTCTCCAGAAGATGACAAACAGGACCAAACAGTTACCTACTCTTTGTGTGTTGCCTTGGTAAATTTAAAGACTTCCGTGTATTAAATGATGCAATAGCAAATTCCTTACAAAAAGTAAAATGTCTGTAATCAGATAATGGTTGCTCTGGTGCTAGTGGTAGTATGGCATTGAATATCTCTTGGTTTGGCTTCCACGGTTCAGGAGTGAGGGGAGCTGGAATGGTGTTTACTGAGCCAATAAACTTCTCACTAAACATAATTCATGAGCTCTAGCTGGCTAATAACCAGGACCTCAACGCTCTAACAGTTGGCCCTATACATATTAAAACAAAGCTTTATTTGAAGTGAAAACTTTTAGAAAAATAAACTTTAGGATTTAGTGGCCTCTAATATTGTCCGCCTCCACAGGCCATGAGAGATCTCATAACTAGAGAGTAGGTTTTAAAATATTTCTGTTGCACTCTCTTTGGCCAATGCTGAAAGACTGCTTGCTCCAGAGATTGCCTCAGCATAATTTTTTTTTGTTGTTTTCAAACTTAGAGGAACCCATATGCTTCTTTTAAAATAGCACTGTGCAGAGATTTTTCTTCCCTGTTTATGTTTAAAAGGAGTTTCTGCTGGCCATTTGAGTGCTCTAGGCAGTCAGCATTATTCAGCTAAATGAAAAAGGTGAAGAGCTGAGAGAAGGTTTACTCTCTTAAAGACGGCATTCTAAAAATTACTTCCATAACCTTTCTTACAGTCTTCGTTTTTCTCTGGAGAGATCTTCATCTGAACAGGTTTATTTAAACACTTGCTAGATTATGTATCAGGATTTCCCTTCCTCTCCTCATGAATGGAAACTTGTGCTTCTGCAGGTTCACTCAAGGAGTGCTCCTCCTTGGAGCGCTACGGAACTTCAGATCTGGATTGGTTTCAGATCCTCATCATTTCCCTGTGTGTAGAAGAGTATTCTTGTGTTCTGTGTTTGTTTAGTTTCTCATGAATGAAATTTACATTCTTAAAAAATCCTGAGCAGTTCTCAGAGGGGTGTGGGTGAGTGGTGGTTCTGCTCTCTGGGGCACGTGTAATTTGTACTGGGGCAGAGTAGTTCATTTTTAAGGACTGGGAAACTGGGAATCACTTCATTTAGATTTCTGCTAATGGTTTTACCTTCTGGGGAAGCCTTGCCGCTCTGTGCTGCAACTTCTTCTTTGGACGGGTGACGAAACAAGGCCTGCCTGCCTCCTGTCAGATGCTTTGAAGTCTGTAGATGAAAGATACCATATGAATGCAAAGTACTTGCCAGTTAATGTCAGCAAGTCGTTTTGCTTGTACCTTGATGAAAAATGCTTTATTGTCAGCTTACAATGAATTGATCTGCATATGCACCAGTAGTTCTTTCCCTTTTACTTAAGTCTTTTGGAAAATTATATTGACTACCTCTCAGAAAGATAGAGGGAGGTTAAATAACAAGCAGGAAAGATTATTGAGGAAATTTCTCGTCATGTGATACCTTAAAGATAATACTTAGGAATATTTTGAAAGGGAAAGAAAATAACAACTATGCACAAGGAGTTTCTGCTAAGTACTGTCTCATTCCCTGTCGTTCAGGGATCATTCTCTGTCTTTCAGGGATTTTCTCATGCAGAGCTAAGCATAGTTGCATCAATGCATAGAGAAGTTCTATTATTATACACTGATTTGATAAGATAATATAATTAGTGTCCTGGTCCATTGATGCAGACCTCTACTGTCCAAAACCAACATTAGGTTATTAAATCAATTCTCGCATTTGTTACAGTAATAAGATAAAATAGCATTATTTAGATACCGCTTGTCTAAACTTAGATAAGTCGTTCAACCGTATCTGTGTTTGCTTATCCACATTCTTCTTCTGCTTTTAAAAACCAGCACAAATTCATGAGGTAGTTGCAGGCTTTGGATTTCCTGGTCTTTATTGTTTGGTGTGGCAAGGTCTTCCCTGTCAGTTATTTGTGTCTTGTCTGTGTGGCTCTGCGTTCCCTGCAGCAGATGGACAGTGAGGAAATGAGGGCTCCAGTGGATAAATGCAGCAGCAGCAGCTGCTTTCAAGAAGGGTATCCATGAGCAGGCCACAAGTGAGATGGTGTCTGGGCAGCTAATCTGGACAGATATCTACTGGCAATTTCTGCTGACACACAGATTGGGAGACATGGAATTGATGGATAAACTGGCACAGAGCCAAAGTCAACAGAGAGAAGAATTTTTGGGTAGAAAGGCAGGTCTGAGTTTCCCAAATTACAGTTGTCTTGGGGAGCTTGGGAGCCTTCTGGCTCCAGAGAAGGAAGAAAGAGGCTTTGCCAAATGCCCATTTCAAGTATAAATGCTCTCCCAAGCCCCTAGTTCATAGAATGATACAGATATTCTATATTCTGCTGGAAGTGGGTCGACTTGCTCAAAGTTTGTATGAATTGGTTTTGTAGGTAACCCTTGATGAGTTTGGTTTTCTGGTTGTTTTTTTTGGCTCTAGAGGCACAGATCCTATAGGACAATGACTGATCCACCCTGATGTTAAGGCACCACGGTGTCCAGCGAGATCCGTTGTTTTTAAATATTGTGTTTTGTATTAACTTGTGCTGCAGACCACAATTCTGCTCTGTCTCCTGGTTTTGTAACACATTTATTTGCATGGGAACATCCTGCTCCTTGCATGTATGAGGACTTCCAGGATGAGGGCCGAGCCCTGCTCAGCTTTGTTCCCAGATTTTGCGGTGGAACACAGGACTCTTTGAGAGTGCAAAGGGCCAAATTGTGCTGCTGTGTGCTCCTGGTGTGCTGCTGGCATGACTGTGAAGGGCCAGACAGGGAGGGAAGGCTATTTAATGGGGCCATGTGTTATTGGAACTTGCCATCTAGCATTCCTCGCTTTCCCCAGTGTGTTCTCCCCCTTCCAGGGTGGAATGCAGTAATTGCCATACCAGAAAGAAGCCATGATCTGTCTGTCTAGCCTGGCATCCTTTCTCCAAGACAGGCAAACACCAGATGCTTGAGGGAAAGGTACAAGAACTGCTAAAACAAACAACTATGGTATAACTTGTGCATAGAGGAAGTTGGTGGTTGGTTTATGCCCTGAGGTGAGGGAGTTTCTAGCCTTTACATGAGTGTGTAGCTGAGTATTCTCTTCATATGTGACAGACTTGCACTCAAGCCATTCTCACAGACTCCCTGCCTCTGGAGTTGGGTGCCAAGGAACAGCACAGCTCAGCTGCATCTCTGCACTGTGCTGGCGTGGTCCTCAGTCCCCAGCTCTTGTAGCAAGGGGTGTGAGCTCCACAGTGTGTTGCTGATACCGGCAGAGGATGCTGACTGTTCCAGGCAGTATTACCAAATGACAGGATTTACTCTGTTCAGTGAAGTGTGACCTGAGCTCTGCCCTGCTCCTGTCTTCTAAACATGAGAGCAGGAGGGTTGGCTCCATAGGTGTTCAGTAGGGGACCACTGAACCTCTATTGTGAGTCCCGGTAAGAGCTGCTATCTGGTTTCCTCCCTCCTGGTGTTCTCCAGTGGCCAAATCTTTCATCATAAGCTGCACATGCAAACCATGTCCTGCCACACAGGGACCTTCGCAGGAACCGGTGTGAAACAGCCTCCAGCAACTGAAAGCATGAGGGAGAGAGGCCTGGGCAGAAAGGAGGAAGACCTCAAGCGATAGCTTCATTGTCTGGTGCTGATGTAGAAGTCAGTAATATGCAGGACCTGTGTTCACCTCAGGGATGAGGAAGGGGAGAGTGCTCTTTTTAATTATGTATTGCTAATTCTTTCCCAACCAGCCAGCCTGGGATTTCCTTGCATTCTGAGGCAATGCTTTCATCTGTCTCCTGTTTAACAATCTGAACTTGCTTGAGAAGTTGGTTTTCTTTCTTGTGGAAGATTGCATTGGAGCCAGAGTGTTGTTTACCTAAGATCTATAATAAAAATTCTTTATCCTTATTTTGCTTCCTCTCCAGCTCGAAAAGGGGTGGCATGGAAAGTAGCACGTATTCCGTAGGGAAGATCTTTCAGGTTCAGCCTACTTAGTAACCACAGTTACCAGACTGCTCTCACTTCAAGCAGTTGGTCAGTCTCCCTCGTGCTACCTGGACTTCTACAGTCTATGGTTCTGATTTGCTGCAAGCTCTCCCAGCAATCCCAGATAAACTGAAGCAGAGAGGTTGAGTTTCTTCCCAAATGGCAGCTAGAGATTGACCATTACCTGTCATTTCTCCTCTGTGAAGTGATTTTTGCTGAGCCTTTTGATGAAGAAATAGTCTGTTCAAGCCACTATCTGGGTTGTGGTGTTGTAAGACCCATGACGAAGCTGTAAGAGGTCCATACTATTTATTAAGCTGGAAACATACCTAGTTGCTAACAAACAACACAACAATCTCAATTCTAAAACTTGAGAATTAGCCTCTCTGTTAGGTAGTCAAATTAGTAGCTCATGGAATGGTTTGGATCCAGGTCCATTGGCAGACTGCTGCTGATGTGGCTTGGGTCTGGTGTCTAGCTTTTTTTCAAGTAATGCTGTGAATATTTCTTATGTGCTGTTGTCTTCTCCCATTTCTTTATTATATCAGTATTCTTTTTTCTTCTGATACTTAAATTTTTAAACAATGCATATGGTCTGATAGGTTGAAACAAAAGACAAATGCAGAGCCAGAGGCAAGTTTTTTAAAATGCAGCTTTAGATTTGTAGGCATGGGTAATTAGAAAAATAAAATTTATCATTTTAGTTAGCTTATTTCTAAGTGGTGTGAAATGAGCATTTTTTAGCATGGAAGTGGGGAGACTTCCTATACCACATTGAGCTCCAGCATAGCATGTAACTTCATCATTTGTGCAACCCACTGATCCCTGCATGGGCATTCTTAGAATTAAAATGCTCTTCATTTAGTAGAATGAGATAAATGAAATTAAAGTTCCTTTTAATACTGAATGAGGTTGTCTGTACAAAGATACAATGTGGTTTAGCTAATTCACTTTAAATTCACAACTTTAGTTAATCTGAATTAAGTTTCCCAAGTCCTGCGTGTAAAGACATCTTTATTTACAAAAAGCTGCTGTTGTGGAAAGAGCAATGGACTCAGCCCTGTCCCGAGGCATTCTGGCGTGCAGCTCGCTTGTTCCGAGACAGAGAGTTTCTGGGCATTAGCAAATTGTCTACCACATCCTTTTCTTCTCCTCTCAGAACGCCTCTGTGCCACCTCCTAAAACTGTGGTTTCTGAGCTATTACTGTGAGTAACTTGCCCTGGTTGTATTTGCTGTGCAGCTGAGGAAACAATATTTCAGCAACTTGTACCATTTCGGAGCAGGGAAAGTTAAACTTGTCCTGAAACCAGTCATGAACACACCCTTGGATCTGAAGGGCCTGTCCAGTGGATGCTCCCTGCCCAGGCCAGGTACAGAGCAGGGAGCAGGATGGGGATCTCCTGTGCATAGCAAAGGTTTGTGCAGTACATCCAGACTTGTGCTGCATATAGTTTGGAAGCCAAACCATGAAAACAACTGTCTTTTAGGGTCAGAACTTAGCTGAGAGACTTGCTCCTGAAAATATTTGGTTTTCTGCTTGGAAATGATCTTGTGGTCACTTTACATTTTTCTTATGAAAAGAGAAGCTGGTCACATGGATCAAATACAACCATTTAGGACAAACCCCTAAATGAAACTTGCTGTTTGCCACATGCAAGAAGTGCTGGACCACGTAACTCTCACTGCAAGTTTCACCCAGTTCACTTTATTGGACTGCTTACCAACCCTTGCGTTAATGGGAAATTGTTCATAAAATAGTTGCATTGTCTCACGGGCTCCTGGTTTTGGTCAGAGACCAGCTGGAGGGGGATAACTTGGATTACTCTGCATTTTTTCAATTGGAATTTCCAAAATGTTGATCATGGATGTTATGAATAATGGGTAGGAGATAACAGAGTAAAAATTATTTTATTGCACTCCATCTTTGAGTTGGGATACATAGATAGACACAGGGGGGAGGAGGTGGTTTTCCATGGGCCAATTGATGAATTCATGTTCCTTCCACCTTGCAAAGTCCTGCCTGACATGCTGAAGCCTCCAGAAGCCCTGAAAGCATCCTGCACTGTGCGTGTGTACTATAAATAAACTTTTAAAAACATAATTTAAAAACACCTCTGGCAAAGCACATGCTTAACTGAAACTTGTCTGGTCAAGGTTGACTCAGTGGTGTAGGAAGAAGATGGGGAAAGAGCAAGTGGGAGGAAATAAATGAAACCTGCTGTCAGAGAAAAGCCACTTGTTTGTCATTTTCAGGCTGTCCAAGCTGTTGGCATGTGAGCTTTGGGACATCCCCGGTGACTTTCTGGATGTTTGCCCTTGGCATGCGCATTTGTGCGTGATCTGAGATTTCATTAACAAAGCTGCAGGAACAATGTTAGTTAACCTGTTCGAAAAGGATCAGATGGCTTGGAATCGTATTTGATTCTCCAGTTCTAAGAATCCAAATAGCTTTGGCTGAAGGTCTCCAATCAATTAGACAGAATAATTTCAAGAAGCCCTCTTAATGAATTTTTATGTGTTCCACCCACAGTTTGGATGGCTGCATCCCTTTATTTTTAATGGACAATTCTTTTGATCTGCACAGAACCAGAGGAGGTTTGGGGAGATGAAACTCTCTGAGGGTAAATTGCTCTGATAGTATCTGTGGAGGTATATAATCTATATAATCTGCACGGCTGCTGTCTCAAAGCAGGTCTGGCTTACCTGCTTGTTTTTTAAGTTGTATGAAAACATGATGCATCTTCAAGCAAGAAAAAGAGCTCTACACTAAGGCTTCTTTAGATGGGGCACTAAGGGGTTAAAGGCATTGCCCAGTGCGGAGGAAGCCTGTTTCAGGGCAGACATCGACTGGAATAAGGTTTTGCTGCAGACACAGGCTGATGTGCTTGCAGCAAGGATTGCAGCCTTATCAGTAAAGACAAACATGCAAAGGCTTCCAAACCCCTGTGTCCCTGCCACTTGTTTGGGATCCTTTTTCAGAGACCAAGAGAAAATACAAGATCTTCTCCGAGATAGATGCTGCTTCCAAAGGGGGCAGCCAGCAGACTTTGTAGACAGAGAGGCCATGTATTGCTCTGTGGTTTGGAACAGGTACAGGAGATATTAGTTTACCTGATTCAAAATAGTACTTGAGACCTGGCAGTATCATGTGGGGTTGGCCCTTTCCCCTCACTCATCAGTCTTTCGCTGAGTCCAAATGCTGGACAATGCTGGGTTTTGTTGCCCTCACTGAGTTACTTGCCATAGCTAATTTCTGCTGCCAAGCAATCTCCAGGCTTTACTACCCATTTGTTTGCCATTTCCCACAAATACTTTGAATGTTACTTTATTTTAATCCTGATGCTGAGAGGAGGGGAATGGAGATAGTGTTTCTGTTAAAAATGCACAGGATCAGCTACAGAATTTTTGAGCACAGAACAGACCACTTGAGTTGCCTGCAAAAACAGTCACTATGGTAATATTAGATATAATTAGGGTGTAGCCTTGTAAATAATACACTTTTCTTTATTTCTCTCTCCTCCTGTTCTGTCACCAAACACCGCAAAGCAGGAGATGCAGAAATCAAGCACCTGGCTTCTCGAGGTCAAATTCCAAAAGTCTGCATTGAAAAATGCAGAAATTATTCCAGATGGGTGAGAACTGGCACTCTTTTTCTGTCCAGGAAAGTTTGTGCCATTCTGCAGGCTCAGCCTGGGTCCCTCTGTTTTGCCACTGAGCCTGATTGACACTTACATGTGTGTGGCCTTTTTACACAGTGGTGGACTTAAGTTTGAAAATCCAGACATTTTTGGACTGTGACAACAGTTGGTATGGTGTTTCAATCTGTATTTTATTTTTTAAAAATTATATATACTATTTTAAAAGGGACTGTGGCAACTTACTGCAAAAATCAGAGAGGAGAACAGTTTACAAAAACAATTTGAAAGTTGCTCCCAGTTGAGTGAGTCTTTGAATGTGGAAAAAGAGACTTATTTCAAAAAACTCTCTTGAACTTGCAGTGTGATAGATAAAGCTAGTTCTGAGAACGTGAAAATGTGGGCTCCATGTGCTAAAGCTATTTGAAAAGAGGTGTGAGTGAAGGGGCTGAGGTTGGTGTGAACGTCAGACTTCCTGCCTTCTGCACTTTCTGTGTCGCAGCTGTAGCACGTTCATAGTGTGGCACTTCTTTTAAAAGGGACTCTGAGCTAGCCCAGCCTTTCAGGGAAGGACAAGCTGCAGCCAGAAATTCTGGCCCATCGCAGGATGACAAGAGGAAGAGCTTTGTTACTAGCTTGTGTTTGATGTTAGCTGCTTTTTTTCTGCTCTCAGTAGCATGCTAATGATACCTGTGGGAGGTGAAAAATGGGTGAATTCCTGCTAGGGTGCGGACAAGTTCGCAGTTTAGTTCTTGTCCTCTTCTTCCCCTCTGGTAAAAATTTTGGGGGCTGTCCCAGATATAAAAAGGAACTTTTTCCTAGAATAATTTTCTGTCCTACATCTGCTGAGGAGTCTGAATCAGAAAGGCAGTAAGCAGTTGACTCAGTTTGTTTTGTCTCCTCTCCCCCTTTCTTATGTTTGAAATTATGAGTATTTATGGGAAATGACTGGCTTGAAAGTCTAGGACAAGTCTGAGCTGCCCATAAGCCATTCCTTTGCTACAGTTCAGTTTTGCCTCATTTATTTTAAACTTTAAAGCTGAAATGCCAAGTGCATCCTAAATCCCCTTTTGTTTCAAATGCCAGAGTTGCCAGTTCCACATTTCTTACTCGTGATTCCCTACATATTATCTCCCTCTTGGGTATCAGAGGACCCAGCAGGGTGGGCAGGCTGCACCCTGGGGCAGAAGAACAGGGCGATGGTGAAACAGAAGAGTGCCAAACCTGGAGGCAAATACACCCCAGTTTCTGCTGCTGCCCAGGGAGAGGGTCTGCAAGTCTGCGATAAGGGATGGAAGGAGACCAAGAGGGATGGGTGGGCCCCCAAAGGCGGTGATCTGGATGCCAACATATCTTGCTCCAGCTTTGCAAGGAGCAGCATGCAAGTGCTTCAGAGGGAGGGCTAGTTGTGGTCTGTGGTTTAGGGAGTTGACACAAATAGTCTCTGAACCCTTTTTTTATGGGCCTGCAAAGGAGCGCTCTCTTCGGGGACCTGGAGCCTGTCCTCCTTGGTGTAATCCTTTCTTGCTTAGCAGGTTCGAGGCTGTGCTCAGAGCAAGCAGCCATGGCTGGCTGATGGAAAGGGGGGTTTAGCATCCTATGTAGTTTGTGCTGTGTTAGGTTAGAATGGGCATGTTGGTAATTAAACACTTGGGTCTGGGTTTCTGTTCCTAAACTACTGCTGTAAATCAGCAGTTGAGTTCTGTGGCAGGCAACCTTTGACAATATTTCTGTGCCCAAGAACTGTGTGGGCTAGGCTATTTTTAAAGCTCTTTCAGTAAGTGCACTGTGTAACATTTTTGTGGACAGAAAATACAGAACAGTGTGTTGACCTTCATTGCTGATCAAACTTCAGTTGCACCCAGATATAACTGATAGGAGGTCTTACCTGGATTTGCTTTCTGTCAATGCACGTGGGTGGTCACATGGAATGGAAGTGAAATACTTCCATAATATATATAGCACAAATACCTGGATGGAATAAGAAGAAATAAGAATAAAGTGTGTCAAATGCATTGCAAATCTTTCAACTTCAATGAGAAAACATTCCCGTAGTTCAGATATTTCATTCTACATGAAGGCTGATGCTGAACCTAATAAAAATCATCCAGATGGAGAGAGATCACTACCTAGTACTAAAATATCAGCACTCCTATTGGCCTGCACTGTGCTCCTTGTACCTGGCAAAGCACTGGTGACACTGATCTCCCAGCCTGCTTCCCTTCTACAGGAGTGACCAGAGGGAATCTTAGTGATACTACAAAGAAGCCTGTTTGCTTAAGAGGGCATATGTACATCTTTTAACAATCTGGTTGTGTACCTCCTTTGTGGGAGGATCCCTGACCTTATAGAGAGAGGGACAAGTGCTAATTAACTTAATTCTGGGAACAGGAGGTGGTATGACCTTTTCCAAAGTGATTCTTTTGGGCTAGAGTTTACAGAGGGGTATTTGCTAGGACCGATGCCTGGGTTTGCTATGAAAACATTATTCATACAGAGGTGTAAAATTCCCCGGTGTGGCCAGGGAAGAAATTAACCTCCCAATCTCTCTGGTTAGGGTTTATGGTTCCTTGTCTAAAAATTGCTGCATGGTGTCCAGATTTATGTTATTTGGTATCAAAACACAGTTACGTTTTCTATCATATCTTTTAGCACTGAGAACAGCAAGTAGATCCAAGTTATTATTAGATCATTGTTTTGGACACCACTCACGGTGTTGTGAACATCCCATCTTTTATTGGCAACCCAGGAGGAAATTAATTTCTGAGGATTTTTTTTTTCCCCCAAACTCTCAAGATGTTATTTATTCTGAGCATCTTCCAAATTTCAACCTCTTTTGCCAAAGAAGTGCTAAGGCCTCTTAATGCCATCTCTTTGCTTTGCTCCCTCTGAGCAGCTCAGGGACACAGTTACAAGCACTCTGACGGTGCCTACGCGGTCCGATTTTTGTTCTTGCTGCCAGCACTAAGCAACCAGTCCCAGTTGGTCCAGTGTAGACAAAACCAGACGCAGCTACAGCACTGCCTCAGAGCTTATGGAAATGTGCCTGAGGTGAGCAGGACAGAGGGCCATTGGTCTGACTCCGGAGGAAATGAAAGGCAGCCCCAGACAGGAGGCAAGCTGCTGTAGACCCCCTGGCTGGCCACGTGTCAGGCTCACAAAGCCTTTAGAATGCCTGGCTGCAGAGAAGTAGGCAGAAAGCTGCCCATGGCGTCTTACAGCTGGAGAAAGGTAGGAAGGCAGCTGATAAAACTGAATTTTCCTCAGGCAAAGAAATATCTTTGCTCCCCGCTCCCTGTTGTCTTCTAATGTATTTTTAAAAACCCCAACAAGGCAATTCCCCCTCATTCCCCACCATCACCCCCAACAACAAAAAAGCACAGGCTTGCTGGACCCTAAGAGAAACAAACGCGAGCACCTCTTTGGAAAACAGTGCTGAGGCCTGCGGCCATCGCGCATTCCTGAGGAGGCTGCGAGCCTCCTCCCCAGCGAGCCTGCCCAGCAGGGCAGCCGGCTCCGGCGGCCGCGCGGGGCTGCTCCCTCGCTGCACCAACATGCCCGCGCAGCGCCAGCGGGGGCTCGCACCGCTCCCCGCCGTGTTCCCAGCCACATTTTGTGCTGCCCCTGCTCAGGGGAACAGAAGCAGCACCTTCACCATGCGGCGTTTTCTGCCATATTCATTCAAAGGACAGCTCCATGTCTGAAGTGCTGCCACACTGAGCTACGAGCACCGCGAAGCAAACAGCTGCCACATCCTCATCCTGCTTCTTGTCACGGCACTGCAGTGGAGCTGGAAGTTTTTCAGCAATGTAACTAGGTAAGGTGTATTTATTTTGATGAAAATGAAGGTAAAATCCCTATTTCCCGGTTGGTTTGACCCCTATTTACAAAGATCTAGTAATGCATGTATGTAGAAGAAATATCTACATGAGTGAAAATGTGCCCTGCTAATATTAAAAGGTACGCGGTGGAATTTTGCCTAAGGATAAAATGTCATTTTAATTGAAAGCTGCTGTAACTTGATAGGGAATATCCACAACAGTCTCGAGGATCTACTTTAAAATACAGTTAAAGACAGAGACAACTCCCACCACTCTGTCTCTTAGAGCTACATGTCCTCTTTGATCCATCCATGGTGCTTAAGATTCCTAAGAGACACGCATACTGCCAGTAGTCTGAGCTCATTAATATTTATATGATACCTTTCATCTGAAGATGTGTGCTTTGCAATTATTAATTAAAAACCATTTCACAAAACCCTAAAATTTAGCTCCATTTTATAGCTTACAAAGCGAAGACCCAGAAAGTTTGTGTGTCCTTGCGTGAGACAAAGCGAGATCAGGAATGTGGAAGTTTGTCTGCGTGGACTCCTACTGTGCTGTATTTCTTTATCTTTCTTTTGCCAGTAACTTTTGACAAGGCAGCACAGGTTTCCTTTGGCAATAAGGTGCACCATGAGCCTGTACTACCTAGACTAAACTGAGAAGGTGAGTGAAGGGAGCCTTCTGGTTCTTCATACAGTGCTTGCTTGCTTTTTAGAAAGCTTCTTTAAAAATACAACCTGGAAATGCTTTGTCAGCCCTGCAGGCTACATCCTGAGTGAATATTGACTTGAACATATTAAGCCCTTCCCTTGCACACTGTATTTTAGTTCCCCTGTTAGAGCAGATAGAAGGGATGGTGGGTTATAAGCCACATCAGACATGGGCACTCTCCTCTCAGTCCTCCCTGGTGCTTATGGAATGAAGGAGCTTGGCTCAGTGTGAGACTGATAACGGGAGGGAGGGCTTGCCATGCGATTAGACCAGTTCACTGTAAACACCTAAGTTGCACAAGTGGCTCAAACTTTGATCTTTTTGTTGTGGAAAAGAAATCTGAGACTCTGAAACCTGCCCTCAGTCACAAACAAGGAGGTGGACATTACTCAAGCCCAGCTGTGGAAATGTAAATACAGTTAAATGTGATCAAAATGGAAAAAAGTACTTCTTTCTTTCTCATCCCCTGCTCCCCAGTGTACTGCCTGCTTTTACCAGAGGCTCCTACTCTGACTTGCCTAGCTCTGTTTGTGAATGCAGGCCCCAGTCTCACACCTGAAACATCCAAATGTTCCCGGGTGCTGTCTGGGATAAGGTTTAAGCCACAGGTGCAATTAAGCTTTTAAGTGGTAAGCCTATTTGGTTAGGGGCACACCTAGAGCCTGCAACAAGCTGGGAGAAAAACGATCAGTCTTTCAAACTGACAGGTGGTTCCTGAAATACTGCTGGAAGGGTTAAGAAGAAGCTACAGCATTTGTGATTCTCCTGGTATTTAGTGTAACAACTCTCAGAACAAGGTCTCTCTGGATGCATCTGGCTGTCCTAGTGAGGTGGGATTTGATTTTAATTACAAATCTGGTAATGGATTATCAAAATGATGGTTTTGCTGAAGCCTTGGGCACACTCTTCATAGTCCTGTCTTCTTTATCTCTTACCCCCTCCTTCCAAAATCTGCCCGTGCAAACACTGGAGCAAAAGGATAAGTTTTGCAGGGGTGTAGGCTGTTAGCCTGTGGTCTCTTTTACTATTGGCATTTAGGCCTTTGATTGGATTTTTAGAGGAAAAATGTCATAGTAGGTTGTCTGGTAAAATGCTGGTGAATATTTTAAGATGCAAATGTTCCCAGGCATTCAATGAGCATAAGAAAAATGGGGGATGTGAGACTTCAGCAATTCCTCACCATTCTGAGGTTTTTTGCACTGTGTCATAGCTTTGCTTTTACAATCATTAGAACAGCATCAGAGACCTTTGCTTTGCATAGCCTTGAGTTCTTGGGCAAGGATTTAAACACGGAACATTAAGATATGTTAGTGAACATGTCCTAATTAGTCTCTTCCTTGGCTACCACATCCTCAGAGGCCATGAGCCTTACCTACACTATACCTCTCAAACACCTTCAACAATATAGCATTTTATCCTAGTCTAGACAAAGTCTTAAGGGTTATGTTGTCTAGTCAACTAATCGTTCCTTTTAGTGGGAAAACTGCTTTCCTTTAGGATTGCTTCTGTTTTTTCCTCCTTGCTGTCTCTTTTCTCCTCCTTCCCTCTGCATACCTTCCCTGCAGCAACTCCTGTTCCAGCTGCTGTAATGTAAGCATTAACTATTTAATTGCTGATTAGGAAAATCTCATCACGTGGGCTTTGCAACAATACTGGAGTGGGAGGCAAGAGGAAGGAGATGTGTGGGTTCCCAGTTCTCTATCACCAGCTGACCTGGGAGGGCATTAGTCATTCTTGACACCATAAGGGTGTTTAACATCTCTTCAGTCTAATGGGTACAACAGTTGAATGGGATTTGGATGTACCTGAGCCCTTGTCATCTCTTGCTTCTGAACTTGCTATTTGACCTTGAGCAAGCTAGGCTGGGCCTTTCGTCCCTGAAGTGGACAGAGGGCAAGTACTGTGGCTAAGTGCTTTTTGATTCTTAAACGCAGAAAACATACTCATGCAAAGGACTAGTTGATTTTCTTGTATAAAAACAAGTACTGTGAGGTTTTGAAATCTTTTCCGTGTGCTTCTGCACCAAGTTGCAGAGAGTGAGATGAGAAGCTGGAGGAGATCTGAGTTCTCCAAGCAGTGAAAGCCCTTTTAGCTCTGCATTCCCAAGCAGCCATATGGGGCTTTTGCCCAACTGACTTATTTCCTTGTGTGATGCAAATTCAGCTGGTGGCCCCCTTCTCTCCCCCTGGCATCTGCTATTCTAAGCATTCGCGTGGGTTATCAGCATTTCAGCTCCTCTTTGCACTTCCAGCACCCGGTTTCCACAGTCGGGTGTAGTCTGTAGTATGATACTTGTGAAAACTCGGCAGACTCGGAGGGGACTGTGGATGATGTGGTAAGAAAAGGTGTGCAGGTGGACTCTGCAACCCACGTAGTCAGTCTCTGCCCTCAGGGCTTTTTGTGGCTTGTTGTAATTGCCAGTTTCTCACTTGGTTTTGCAGAACTCTGAAAATTTCGTTGGAGATGAGAATCGGACCTTTTTTATTCTGTTGTGAAAGAGAAAGGACTGAAATATTGGGATAATTGGAGAACTAATGAAATTGCCACTGTAAAAGCAAGAAAATGGTATTCTTAGCAATTAGCAGGGGAAAGCATTTCAGTCAGACTGAAACTATCTTCTCATTTGTTTGGGGAATTTATTGCTAGCAGATGTTTAATTTCCATAAGCAATTAATATTTGGAAAGCTTAAAATTATTTTTTATGTATGTAAGAACCCCTTGTCTTTTACTTCAGTGAGGGAGTAATCACTCACACGATGTCTCCTCAAAGGCCAGAACTGGCCTTCTTGATTCTTTCAAAGAAAACATGGGTGTATGTGTAGGAGAGTGCAAAGAAGAGGGTAACTGTACATATGGGCACAGAATAGAAATAAAGGACAAAATACCTTTGAGGAAAGGGACGAAACATCCCAGTATACTTCTCATGCTGCCCCCTTCTATCACTAACAACCCCTACTTCCTCTCCCCCAACCCCACCTCAAAAAAAAAATTAAAAACAAAACCAAAAAAACCCTCCAAAAAACCAAAAAAACCAAATCCGTTTAGAAAACATCCTTGCAGATCACGTGGCAGCTGGCAAAGGCTGCTACCCCTTCTGCCAGAGGCAGTTTAGGCTCTTGAAACAAAGCAAACTGGGTTGAAATTCTAGGCATTAAAAAACTAAAGCAGCTGCCTCCCTGACATCCTGGGTTGGACTCTGATTTCAGTTTCGCTTCTACTAGATCTTGGGTAATGTCATTGCTACGATGTAACTGAAATGAGAGCTGGGGCTGCTCATCTTGACATTGGGTCACCCAGTGGTAATCCATTTGTTATCTCTGTTATATTTGTGAGAGCACACACACCCACTCTCTTTAGACTGCAGTAATTTATTTGGCCTATTTTATGTCTGATGGTCACTTGAAACTGTACCTCTTGCCTGTCAGCAGCTGTAGTTGTTTTGCTAAGTGACAATCTAAAGTAAGACTTCCTTGTGCAAATGTGTATTTTAGACAGTGTCACCAGAAATCCAGTGGTTCTCCTCTGTCCCTGCCCCTCTCTCCCTGTCCCCTTCAGCTGTTTAGATTTCAGGACACATGGCTTAAATGAACGTATGCTTGGAGTTTGCAAAATGGCTTGAATGACAGGAGAAATCGGATCACACAATGAGAGTTCAGAACCCAGCCACCAATTGGTACAGCAGGAGTCTGCAGCTCCCTTACGCTCATTATTGTCTCGGCATAACATCCAGCACTGTGCGTTTCTCACGTCCCCTCTGAAAAACGGGAATGCAGTTGAAAGGAGCGGGCGGAGGAACGTCCCCCTCCCTGCGAGCAGGGCTGTCAGCCTCCGCTCTCTGCGGTACCCCAAGGCCTGTGGGGAGCGGGGTGGAGAAGGGCCTGCACACCTTATTGTGCCTTCTTTGCTTACGCTGGAGAATCTCCAGCTTATCCTGCCAGTGCAGTCACTGCATGTGGAGGAGGGGGAGAGGTTGTGTTGCAAGCTCTGAGAAAATTAGTTGTCTCTATTTTATCTTTTGCAGCTGCAGCACTTTTTTTTTCTCCCCTCATCATTCCCCCCTCCCCATGCAAGTGGTATGTCTGAACCGTATCCTTCAAAACCAGTTTTCTAAGCAGATTAGATGGGCAGCAGAGACAGCTATGCAATCAGGCAAAAATGTGCACTCAAGCCTTCATTTCATGCAGTGGCCCGAGCAGTAAGTGTCTACCACCTGCATTTTTTCCTTCATTCTCTCCTTTTGCTGTTATTCTGTACTGCTGTTATGTGTCACTGTTGTAGACTGAAACAAAATGCTCGTACTGATCCTTAATTATATAAAAATTAGGGAGGGGAAGGAAGTTGGGTTCCATGCTAATACTCATTAACATGAAACGTAGAGCGTGCTCCCGAGCTGGCATGCTTCACCATGCAAAGTGACATTTGCTCCCTGTGAGCGTGTGGAAGGGTAATCTGGGGATTACCCTCAGGTCCTCTAATACCAATCCTCCCCTGACCAGTCTGGAAAACCAGTGTCTAAGTTTACTGCTCCTTTGAATTCAGTATACTCCCCTGGACAGCCACTGCAAGTGAATTTGGTCTCTTGCTACCCCATATCTTTCAATGCTCCCTATCAGCCTTGTTGCATGCTAGGAATCTGACAATAATGGTCTTCACCTGCTTTGAGATATCATGGGAACTCTTAAGCATTGGTATTGGTTTCATGTCTGGTCTCTTATAGGACAACGAGCTGAATTTGGGACTAAACTCTCCAGACAAGTTTGGAAACCTTATGTCTTGTTCAGTGTGGGTGGAAAATGGGGATAGGTTAGTGGGCTGAGTGGCAGACCTGAGGAAGAGAGAGTTGAGTAAGCCTTGGCTGTCTTCCAAGAGAGGAAACAGAGCAAATTGTCCCAGGAGACACTTGTTGCTCCTCTGGAAGAGAGGCAGGAACCCAGAGCGAGGTCATCAAGTAATGCTTCTTACTGTGAGTCTGGAGAAGCAGGGAAGAGAAGCTGTATGATAAAACTAGAAAAGAGAAATTGAGGTTTGAGAGGAAAAAGAGAGAAGGAGAGAAAATAAACATTTTATTTTCTATAGAAGATATGAAGAAGGAAGGAAAGAGAAACTAACCTGAAGACTTTGGTGTGCTTTGTAGGGTAAGAAAGAATCTACTATAAGCCCGGACAAAGAATATTATATCTGAAATATTGATAGAAAACTGTGCTTTAACATGTTGGCATGATGCACTTACCTATCTTCTGCTGATCCCTCAAAAGTAAAAAATTACTTTGAGAAGAGTTAAAAATTACAGACAAGGGAGACTCAATCTTGCTGGCAAAAAGGGGGAGGGGGCAAGTGGGTGGAAAGCTGGTTGAATGTGTCAACCACAAAAGTGGTGAGATATGGTGGTAGAGAATTCAGGTGTTAAAACACTAGGAAATCATGCAGAGATATTTCTCACACTGACTCGTAAATAGCATCTTTGGGTGTGCAGCACTGCCAAATTTACCCTTGTTACAGGGGCAACTTAGAGTGTAAGTTCCCACCAAAGCCATACACCATCTGTTTGAATTACTTAGAGGAAAGATTCGTCTCCTTATTCCCCTTCTATTAGACGCGACAGATTAATGTCTTTGAGGGCAGATCACTGTTAGGCTAAATCTTTCTCTAGTTATGATTCCTTATAACTATAAAACAGTCACAAGGTTATGGGGTTTAAAAAGAGAGGTTTATTACAGTTTCCAATACTGAAACTATAGGCTAAGTGTCTCTCCTTTTCCTTTTTTTTCAAGAGTAAATCAAATCTACACACACACTCGCTCTGCCTTCTCTCAGATATACAGACCTGGGGGAAGAACACACACTACAAGAGCTGCATTATAGAGTCTTCAGGAGAACTGCTAAAATAGCTTTCTGTGAATGCATACTAATCTTCCCTCTGAGTCCTCTCCACTTGTTTGAAGAACTGGCTGCTGAGCACGAGTTGGCGGCACCCCTAGCGTTTGGGGCAGAACTCGGAGCCTTCAGCAGCTCCACCAGCAGTTGTTTCTACCCAACTCTCATAAAAGCTGTGTCGGTGCCTTGGCCTGAAGCAGCAGCGTATCGACCCTTCAGACATCTGTTGCAAGCCCCCTGGTTCAGTACTTGTCAGACTCTAAACTAGTCGTTAAACTCAGCTGATGAACTAAATCCTACAGTCCTTAGGTCACGCCAGGAGCTGTGTAGGAGGCAGAAGGGTGCTGATATTGCTATAATTTAAGTTCTCTGCTGAGGAAGTTTCTGCAGGAGTGAGATTTGTTCACGGTATTATTTTTAAGCCACTTTGTAAGAATGCTGCTGTGGTCGGTAGGAGACTCATCTGAATTTTCCTTGGAGTGGCTTTTTCAGGGAACGGTGTAGTTTCTTTAAAACGGAAACATTGTTTTTCTCCTAGAAAAGCCCAGTGCTAGACTTCTGATCACCTGTAAAATTAATACAGTAGCTTTTACCAGAGATGTTACATTGACCTGTCTGTGCCGCCAGAATGGGAATACCTCTTTGCTTTGCTTTTCTGGAACAGATCTAAAAGGCTTCACTTGGGATTGGTTCAAAACATTGCATTGGATTCCAGGTCATCCTTGACTGCTCAGAGAGCTGTTGAGTGATGTACCTGTTCTGCTGGACTCCAAGGGCCCTGGCCTTCTCATATGGCAGTACAGGTCTCCCAGGGGCCATACTGTGCCACAGGAGACCTCGGTGTGTGCTTTGGGAACTGCCTTCCAGCACGGGAGTTTGACCCAGAAGTGAGGCCAGGGTTACCAGGCTGCTGAGCCACAGTGACTGAGGCAGTGCAACACTGTGGGAAGAAAAGCAGCTCAACATTGTACTGACTCAGAACAAAATTTCTCAGGTCAGGTCACCAAACCAAAATGAACTAACTTTGGTTTCAGTAATGTAAAATATTCCATTTCAAATGACACAAAATGCACCGGTGTTCACAAATAGGTTTCCTTTTTTTTTGTTTCTTTCTTTCTTTTTAAACTTGTGAACTTCCGTTCTACATAGTCTCTAATTTCAGTCTTTCTGCCCGAATTGGGATGAGAGCAAATGTTGAAATACTGGAATTTCTTCCTTTCTGGGGAGGAGGCAGCTGGTGAGTAAGAGCAACCAGTTTCAGGGTTGGGACAGCTGACTCTGAAGCCCTGTACACGAGCAGAGCAGGCGATGGAGGGGCAGATAGGCGATGGAGGGGAGGGGAACACACTGACAGGAGGAGGGAAGTAGGAGACAGGAATGAGAAGCAGCAGTGAGGGCTAGAACAAAAGATAAGGAGGAGAGAGCAGACGTTTCTACTTGGCTCCCTGGGCTGTGGGAACAGCTCTGCTTTCGTGCCGTTACACTGCTGGCCGTGCCCAGCTCAGCACCCTGTGCCTGGCTGAGTGTCCAGCAGAGGTGTGGGGAGGTGCCACACCGGCAGCTCCTGCCCCAGAGCGCAGGAGGAGCTCCTTGCAGAGGGCAGGGGCTGGGTGAGCTGGAGCTGGTGGGTCACACCAGTGCGTGACCGGGCAGTGCTGCAGGGTTTCACTTCTGCAGGCAGAGCAGTTGAGTCCTCCTGTGCAGATGGAACAGGGGGTGAATGCAGGATCAAAAGCCGAGCACTTCTGAGTTCTCATCCTGGCTCTGAGCAGGGCACTGCAGCCCTTGTGAGTTACAGACTCTCTGCCACTGACTCTTTTTCTGCAAAGTAGAAAGCACAGGAATACTCTTCTCTGGTGGGACTGGGAAGGAGCACTAGTGACTGTTCCTAACACTGCAGAGTGTTTATTATGCCGATGCTTTTATTATTTAGCAAGTTTCTTGACTTTTAAAAAAATTATACCAAATTGATACACTCCATCCATCAGCAGTGCCCTCGAGGAATGAGTAGCTAATTAGAGAGCAGGACTTGTGAAAAGACAAACCCGGGTTATGCACAGAACAGGTTTCTCCAGTATTTATTGCCTACGTTACTGGCCAAGCTTCCTTGTAAGTAATAGTCAAATAATCGGCCTGGGTCCTTTTGTGAATGGCTTGAGTCTGTGTGGTCCCTCCTTTGTTAGAGCAACTCATGGCTTCTGAAAGCTTCTGCACCCCCTGTTCTGAACAGCAGAGCCTGGTGGCACCAGCTGCTTCTGCCTGGAACAAACATTTGCATGTGACATTAAAAAGAAAAAAGCTAGTTTCAAAATGTATTTTCTATTCCTTATCCCCTCATTTTTTAGCCCTAGTTCAAACTCTGGAAATGTTTAAAAGATTAATATATTTAGTTTTTGCTACAAGCATCTTTTAAACAAGTAAAGCTTGAAGAGGAAAGAGAAATCTTTCCTTCAGAAATAAAACAGCAGCCAGTGTTTGGAAATATTTTAACAATAGACCATATGGGAGTCCCAAACTATTAAGCTTTATTATTCAGAAGGCGGAAAATGTGGTTTGATATTCAATTGATATACAGCATAAATGAGAGCCGCAAACTCGGCTCCCTTGAGCTGGGATTCAGATGTTCTCTTGAATATAATAACCAATGCTTTGGCCTGGTTCCACAGAATGCATCCAGCCTGCTGATCACAAGCCAAGAAACTGTAGGCTTTTTTTTCCCCCTTCCCCTCTCTTCTCCAAAGTACTTTCCTCTCCTGCCAGCATGAGCTTTTGGCCTGAATATAAATCTCCTGATACTGGATGTGTATAGAAAGTGGGGAGGATGCTAATGGTGCACAGCAGTGGAGCTGTGTGTGTGCATGTGTGTGTTTGTTTTTCTTCTGCTTTCATGATAAGGTTTTCCCCTCGCAATGTGCTCTCAGGGGATTACATTGGTCATCCTAGGTGGGAGCTTCTTTGTTCTTGTTTCACTGTTTGTTTCTTAATGCTGTGGGAGCAGGTGAACATCTTTTGGGGTTACTGTGAAGTAGTGCCAGAGACCATGAGACTGTGGAATTCATCGGAGGGAGAGACTGGAAGTGGTTTCAGTTTTTTTCTTTTTTTTTTTTTTTTTTTTTTTTTTTTTTTTTTTTTTTTTTTTTTTTTTTGTTTTTTTTTTCTTTTTTTTTTTTTTTCCCTTTCCCCTTTTTTTTACTTTTTTTTTTTTTTTTTTTTCTTTTTTTTTTCTTTTTTTTTTTTTTAATCCCTGGTTTGATTTGCATATATTTATATTTGCCCTTACCCCTTTCTATCACGTCTCTCTTAACTTTCTCTCTTATGGGGAAAAGAACCCATAAAAGCCGCTTATAAAGTGTTACATACATGGACTAAGATTGCCTGTATGCAAAGAGAGGTTGAAAGTTAGACTGATACTGTGATCAAGTAATGGCACACTGGATCACCCACTATTTGACACGGGATCCTTCTGGTACCGACATCCTCAGCAGTGCTGGGTCCTATCTTTTCTGTCCTCTCAGGATCTCTGTGGTTTGTGATTTCCCCTGAGTAGGCAGGACACATCACTATTGAAGTATCTTGCATTCTTCTCTAGAAGTATGGTGAGCCCAAGAAAAAGACTCCCACTTTACGTGTGAGGCCAGGAATGCCTGTAATATAGAACACTGGACAGAATATAAATTATGCGTGCTGAATGTGAAGTTTAGTTTTGGCTTCTGTCTTTTCTCCATTTCTCTTTTCAGTTGTTCATGATAGCTTAAATTTTCCGTGTTTTTGTCTCAACCCACAGTCAGATTTTTTCCTTTGGGGAAAACTGGAGCAAAATCAATTTTAGTGCAATTTTTCAAGTCTCCTTGACTTGCACTTACATCTGTTTGGTGTGGGGGAGTGGAATTTTATCATAAAACGTTTGATTTATTTAATGTATTCAATAAGCATCGAAGATGTGCCAGGTACTTTCTCAGCCCTTTTGGATGAGAAATCTTGCAAGCTAAGAACTTAATAAACAAAGAAGTTCCAGAACTCAAGATTTCCCTGCTGTTAAGGTCTCCATATATCCAAGGAATAAACCAAGCTTGAACAAAGCAGATCCTAAGACTTGTAAAGTACCAAATGTCACAGGCAGTACTGATGAGATCTGTGATTAAAACAACTATTTTTTAAACATATTTCCTGATCCTGTTATCTGCCCAACTTAAACTCAGCTGAGATGTGTCCATGCAGCAGCTCTACTTTCATGGCGAATGTGAGTCTGTTTCTATTGGTGAAGCTGCTGCTATGGGTGTGTGATGCTGTACCAAGGGCTCATCTAAACAAGGTCATTGATTGAGACCAAGGTAAGTTCCAAAGTGAATGGAAGAGCTATTCTCAGTTAACTTCATCATCCTAATGAAGAGGCAATTTGGAATAGTTAATAAGGAATAGCTGTTCTGGAATAATCCCTTTTTAAGACAAACCCTCACTCTTTCTATAATTGCATTCCAGGAAGCTATTCTGTTCTGAATCAGCATGGGATAGAGTGCCTAGAAGACGTTCAGACCAAGCACAGCTAGCGGTGAGTGGGCAATACACACCGGGATGCCCTATTGCAGCCATTCCAAGTGAGCAGCAGAACAGCCAAACTGCTTGCCTGTACATCTCTCTAAAAGGCAACTGAAAGTAAATATGAAAATCATGGTACAAAGGCCTCTGTCTTAGGAGGGATGAAGTCTGAGCTGCCTGTTGCTGTCTGAGCATTAGCCTGGTGTTACAGACAGAATGCGTGTCTCAACCCGTAACTGATCACGATTTGATTAAATGTTGGGGTGTGGAAAGGACTTGTGTGCTTTTTCCCAATGTGTATATTTACATCATTATGTGGGAGCAATCAATTTATCAAACCTGTCTGATTATTCAATAGTGGGGAAAGACAACTGGTTGGAAGAAAATGTGTATTGTTTTTAAGGTGGATAGAAAATTGGTTTAAAAGAAATTCACACAATCCTTTTCTTTTGAGAACCTACTCTAACAAACTAATCAAGGAAAGGAAAAATCCAGTAACTTATAATTGCCAATAATTTAAAATGCCATGAAAATTTTCCTGCAGCATAAAATTTTGTGCTTGTCCTTGCCAAGGAGGATGGGCTGGAGCAGAGGTGGTGCTCTTGTGCTTCAGTACATTGTAGTTGTGATATAGCTGCTGTTAATTCATAGTTCTCTCGACTTTTGGAATTCATCCGTTCCCTTAAAAGGGAAGGTGGCAGCCTGGAGTGGAGAAGCTCCAACTGCAGCCCTCTGGATGTTAATCCACCCCGACTTTCTTAAGCCTCCTACTTAAATCATTATCTTAATGAATCACCATTGCTGCTATCTTCAGTGCTACACAGGAACATGCAAATTTTAAACAGCCTGGGGGAAAGCCCTTTTTGTCTGTAAAGTGCTCTGATACTTGCATTTAGATGTTGCCATGATAGGTACCTTGGATACTACTTCTGCTTAACCCCGTGGATAGATCCTGGGGTGTAGCTCTCCCCAGTGCCTGCTGGGCAGCTCTGGGGCTCCCTGAGGAGGGATGGATGTGATGATTCTGCTGCTGACTGCGAGCAGCAGCTTGAGCTCAGGCGGTTGAAGCCAGATCACTCCACTACTGTCCTCTGTCCTTCAGCTGAGGGCCTCTTGGCTGTGCTTTCCTGTAGCTGCAGAATGACAAGGAGATAAGGGAGTGAGGACGGGGGTCCCTCCTTAGCTCTGCAATTCCCATTTTCACTTTGGGCAAGTTTCTTCATCTCTTCACTTGATTTTTTTTTTTTCCCAGCTTAAATAAGCCATGCAAATGTTTATGGATCAACTAAATTTTCTCCCAAGTAGGTATCAAGGAATTCGATACAACAGGAAAATTACCAGCTTGCTAGAAAAACATCTGTTTAAGGAAAAACTGAACATAGTGAAGCCACTGCAAACTGTCTCCAAGACTTTCAACATTGTGTTGTCCGAATTTTTCCTTGATGATTCAGTTTGGCTACACGATGAGCTCTGCCCACTTCCAGCTCTCCCAGCTGATCACTTGAGAAATCTTTACTTGCAGATGGTGGATAAGGAGAGAGAGCCGTGTATAGTTGTTTCAGATGGCAAATTTTTGTGGTTATTTACAATATGTACTGAAAGATTTGATTCCTTTATTCATTAAACCAAGAGCTGAAGAAGCTGTTTCATGCAAATGTCCTAGATGATAAGAAGTACCCTTCTCAAATTGCAAAGTCAATTAATCCACTGTCCCTTTTCTGTGACTTAGAAGTAGAGTCCATTCCCTTACTATGGGTGACTTTTCCTCACTAGTAGTAGTTCTGCTTCTGGAGCAATGGCAGGATAAATGTGGAATATACCAGGTGAACAGGGATCCTTTAGTTTCAACTAGGAGAGGGCCTTATTAACAGAACTGAGCTTAAATGCATTTTCTGCTTTAACATTATCAGTTGTCAATTCCTGCTGGGAGAGTTATGCCCACAAGGGGCCAGAACATTTATCTCAAGGAGGGCATCCTCATTCCCTCATTCTTCTCAGTCAAATCTTCTCTGAAACAAGTTGAGCTGGAGCTGGATACTTTCACACTAAGAAGAATGCAGCTTCTCAGTTGGTTACCAAAGAAAGGAGATGTGAACAAACAGTACATGCTGACTTTTTGTAGCTCAGTGCCTGGATGGGAGTCCCAATGTGAGGCAGGAGATATGATCTGCTTCCTCGCCTGTTTGTGCACTTCTTTCTGGAGAACAGCAAAGAACTAGCCCCGTGACTCAAGTGACTCAAAATTTTTTCCCTGCTTGGTGTAGCTCTGAAGAGACTGCCACTTTCTTGTAATAGTGTTGAAGGCACTCTTTGCAAACTGCTTTACAGCGATAACTTTTCTGCGTATTGTGAGCAGGCTGTTGTGTTCTCTGTGTTCAAGCTCCTGGCTGGTTCTGATCCCTCATGGCAGCATTTTATAATACAGGGGGTAAATTAACTGGGGAACCATCTATTAGATTCTGCACCATGAGAAGTGTCAGAGTAGGGATTTCAGAAGAACTATCAGAAGGGAGCTATACACGTGTGTATAAATGTGTGTGCATATTGTGCGTATATTTCGAAAGAGAAAATAGAGGTGACTGACGTTTGAAGCTGAGTGCAAAACTTAAACACAACTTTTTCTCATTCCAGTCATGGAAAGTCACGGTGATGGGTGTGGGCAGGTCTCTGGCTGACTTTCTGAATTGCCTTTGTCAGAACTCCAGCAAGGGATTTGGTGGAATTTCTCATCCTATTGAGTGAAAGGGATGTTCTATCCCACATAGTTTCCTTAGGAAACTGAAGGAAAGGGATTCTTCTCCACATATCTGAACCCACCCAGTGTAATTTTGCAGGCACTGTGTGCAAAATGTTCAGTAAATGAGATATCCAAAAGGAATGTTTCAATATGCTGAACTGGATTACTTTATTCCCCCAGCCTCTGCGCACTGTCTTATGCTCGTGAATAGTTATAGATTTTTGTCAGTGTACAAAGGTTGTTATTTCTATAGTTACCTCATTCAAATTCAGAAGTTTGTAACTATGGAAGTAAAATGTGTCCTGTGCTATTATTTTGTTAATCTGTCTTGAGCTACTTTTGTTAACTGCGTGTTCATAAGAGTCTGTATTTGCTCAAATTACCTGCTCGGTTTTCTGGTCAGGTATGCTGAGATTCAGTGTTTCAGTTTATAACTTTGGTTTTTGTTATTTTTCTCCTGATGTGTTACAACTGCCTGCCTGCCAGAAATTCTGAGTGCGGTCAAACAAACTGCTCTGATGTTTCCTCCCAGTGTTTGCTAATTCAGCAGCACTTGAGCTGCTTATGAGAAGCACAGAGAAACCACAGCCGAGGACTGTGACTGGCAGTGCTGTGTGAACAAGTGATGCACACAGCACTATGCAGGTAGAGAGGTTTTAATCTGCAAGCATATCTGTCATTAATTTTAAGGCCTTTTGGAACCGAGGTAGCTCTGCTAAGAGAGGGTAGATAAGCCAAGCAATTATATGGAGCAGCTCTGTTTGGTGAAGCACATCTTTTGGGATTAGCAGGGGCTCATGAGGCAGGGTAGTGATTTGTGCATTGCAGTGCCAAGTCTGACTGATCCTTCAGGACAGTCACTTGTTATGTGGGGCCTCCTGGGAAATTTCTTAAGACTGGGATATTTGCTGGGACAAGACTGAGAAAGTTTTCTGGGTTTGTCAGTATAGATTTTAATGCAACAATGCTCCCCCCTGCTTGCTGGGGAGAACCATGTCCTTTCTTCTTCTCTGGTTTGTGGACCTTTTTGATGGGTGTACAGGTGAAAGAAAGTAGCCATGAGCTTTGAGTGACTGCAGACTGCTGTGCTTTTGGGAAGACTTTGAAAAATGGCAGGGATTTGAAAGCTGAGGTTTTGACTGACTCGAATTGGGTAAAAAATTTGAGAGAACTATGGCAGTAGTTGTTGAGAGAAGAAAAATGTCACCTTTTACCTCAGCAGACTACTTAAGAGCACTCTGAAGTGAGTCCCCAGAAAGTTCTTGCAGAGACGAATGGGCAGCTGGGAGGAAATGCTGTACTCCCTGAAGAAACAACAAACTCTCTGGATGTTTACCCAAGCTGGTAAACCAAACAGAAACCATCAGTGTGCTGCTGGGTAAATCCGTGGTGTGCCAGTGTCTTAGGCACTGTGCCGTTCTAATCACCACCTCCAAAGGTAGTGGAGGGCTCGGGAGGGTCCAGAGAAAAGTCAGTCACTGTGATTTGTCTTTGCCATAGAGAAGAGATGACTTAATACAGAAATTGCAGATGTGTTGTATTGTCATGAGTGGGGTGGGGAAGGGGAGTAGGGAGTGATCCTTCACAGTTCCTGTGTTTGCTAGATTGATTCAAAGCAGGCAAAGAGGAGGCACTCTGTCAAGCAGCAGTTACCACGTGAAACTCATTGCCACAGGGTGTTATGGATAGCAGAAGTCTAAACAGATTGAAAAATCGATGAAGGACAGATAAGTTCTTATTAAAAGTGATGGCCTGGATGCAACCTCTGGATCAGGAGATCTTTAACAATTGCACAGGGTGTAAGAAGGAAAAAGATGGCCTGTATTCTATGTCATTGCTTTTCCTCCCTCTCTGCCATCCCTCACTTTTTTTTTTTCTTTTTGGCCTATTCTGGCTACTGCTGAAGAACACAGAGAGCTAGACCTTTGCTCTTATAACATAGCTATTTTTATAGTTCAAAACTAGAAAGGAAACCAGCTACCCTGCAGTGAAGGGAAACTAGTTTTGCCTTGAAGCCCACAGATAATGTAAAGCACACTGAAATGAAGAGAATTAGGAGTCAAATGCCTTAAAATGTGTATGTGTTATAAACTGCCTCTGTAGCCAGCATATTTTTAAAAATTCTGAGTTAACAGGAAGCTGAGCTTGTTAATGAAGCTGTAAGTAACTACAGTGTTTCCAGTTACTTTTTACACTTTCTCCTCTCGGTGCTACAGTCACTGATAATGCACCTAATGAGCTGACTTGGGCATTTTTAACTCCAGTAGTAGTGACACCTTGGGTTGGAAGCTGAGGATGGCTGCCCTCCACAGAAAGGACTGGGGAGCATGACAGGGAGGGAGGAAGCAGAAAGCTGGGAAGGAGGCTGAAGAGAAGATATTAAAATCCCTTGTATACACACAAAAGCAGGGAATTGTAACACAGAGAAGGGCTTGTAGTCGTGACTGCAGCAGCAACAGTCGGTTGATATTTGGGAGGTGAAAAAATCAGTTTTACATTTTGCTAGACGACTGTACTGTAATACAGCAGTGCCTCCTGGCAGGGAAAGCAATGTAATGTAAAGCAATACCGTGTGGAAGAGCAGTTGGAGAGCTGTCAGAAGCTGAGTAGCTTGGAATGCTTCCACGTGAACCTGGGAGCAGCGAGCTCCTGCAGCGTGGCATTCCCCTGCCCCGAGGAGGAGAGCGGCTGCAGCGCGGGCGGCAGTCGCCACCTTCCAGCACGGCTCCGCTCTCTGGAGGAGGCTTTTCCAGGCAAAACAGCAAGAGTTTTTTCTTCTCTTGGGAGATTTCTCTTCCAGCTCACAGAGCCCTTGTGAGTTCACATGCCAGGCAGTCCTGGGGCAAATAAGTCTGTACCTGTCAGCTGTCGTCGCCTGCCACGCCGCAGTACTCCAGGGCCCAAGGCTGCCAGAGGGGTAGCACAGGGCTGGAGCTCTCCAGAGCGGGCTGCAGGAAAGCTGCTGGATCTCTGGATCTCATCTGATTGGGTGAACAAGGAAGAAATGTCTTTTTTTTTTCTCCTTCCTTTGAAACAGTTTGTTTTTCCAGAGGGCTTGGTGCAGGGCATTGGCTTTTATTCTAGTTTTTAGATTTTTGGATATACTTAGTAATCTTACTTGTGGTTTTTACCTCCCCGCTCTCCTCGCCCCCAGCATTTTCCTTCCCTTCAAGTCCTCTGCCTCTCTCTGTGTATTGCTACTATAAATTGCTTGGTATGAAGGGTCCTGTTTCTTACTTGGAGCCTCTGGATGCTATTAAGTAATTGGTGGAAAGGCCTGTTTAAACATCACAACCTTATGTTATTTTTTAAATTGCCCTTTGAGGTGGCTGAAATGCTACTGAAAGATTACTTTCCTTTAATACTGGACAAGGAACTTCATTAGGGAAGGGAAATAGTGTTCTTACTAGACTACTTCCAAGTTACCAAGTCATCTTTCTTTTAAAGAAGGGATGTGCAGTTTTATTCCCCCTGGTTGCTTCTCCCTCCACAGCAGGAAAATGGCTGTTTATAGCAAGGAGCAAAGAAGGTTTATTGGTTTTATTCCTTCAGTGCATCCAGACTTTCTTTTTTCAAAAATCTGTAAGGACGGAACGATGCATTCTGTGCATCTGCTATCTAGGCACAACTTGAAACCAGCAATATTGGTAAATTATCCTGGGAGATTCTTTCAACATGACAGTTGTCCAGTATGATGTAGGACCAGGGCACCGTGTCCAATCCAGTGCTACTTCTCCTGCTTTAGTCACCTCAGCCAGGTTACTGGATGATTAACGTGGCCATGAGTGAGCTTGAACAGCATCCTCCACCATACAACTGGCAAAAGGAAAGACTTCATTTCAGATTTCCTAAGCTTGACAGGTCTGTGCTAGCAATTAAAGTGTGAATTTTATAAATGGAAGTGCTATCTTGGGAAGGAATAAACAAATAAGAAACTTAGTGCAGAAGTGGTTTGAGAAATATCATGGATTGTGAAGGCAAACATGAATTGGAAAGTAGCATGGGAAGGTTCCATGAAAACCTGTTTCTTCTGCACTTGGCATGTAACATTGGGTGTGATCAGGTGAAGGTCTGTCTTCTGGTTCTCTGCCATCTTCCTGATAGCGAATTAAGCTTTATCTTGTTAATTTGGCACATGTATTAAGATTTTTTTGGTAAATAAGATTTTTCTCTAATATAAATTGCTAAACAAAATGTGGACAGATGCAATCACAGCCTCTCAGTACATATGCCAAGAAAAGGGCAGCAGAATGCGTATGGTAGGAAATGGATGCATCACCTCTTGCTTTTGTTGGTTTTAATGATCTTTGATGGCAATTTGTGGCATATTGTGCAAAAGTCAAATGCACTGTAGATACAACAACTGAAAGCTACTGAATTGAACAATATTTTTAATAACTAGGAAGAGAAACCTGAAATTACAATGGCTGCCTTAAGCAATTTTCACAGATCTTAATGAGCTTAGATTTGTCTTTATTTAGGCACTGCTTCTCTTCTGCCAAAGGTTTAAGGAAAGACAGAATGCTCAATTGCAGAAAGTCTGTCCCTGTGCATGAGGAACAAGAGCTTATTCTGACTGATGAAGCTGCCTTTGCAAGGAGACCTTCAGGCTATTTTTGTAGATTTTTTTTTTTTAACGATTTAATCAGTAAAAGATTTCAGTTGATAAAACAGTGAAAACTTAAGAAATTTGGGATGCTTGTTGTCCTTTTCTAAGCTGGTGAATAAGAACTAGATCTAATGGGAGGCCAGCATCTGGTAGCTCTAGATTTTGAAGGATGAGGCAATGTGAATTCAGTTTTAAATCATCAGCTACAGCTCACTTTTCTTTATGAAAGAGTTTGTTTTAAATGTTAAACATGTTTGGACTTAAATGCTTAGTATGGCAGATACAAAAATGAAGTAAAAAATTCTCAGTGGATCATGACTTTTTGAATTTTCAGGCATTATTATTCAAATGAGAAAATGTCTAATAAAAGTCATTGGCTGTTTATTAAAATAATAAAAAGAGGAAAAACGTCAGCTGGATAAATACCTGTGAAATGGAATAAATGTTTCAGCTGGAGATAGTGCAGCTCTGGTTAGCAAAAAATAATACCAGATTGAGAGCACATTATATTTGGTTGCAAATCAATATGGCCTAGTAGTTACCAGCCACTGATCATCCTTCATGACCTAGAGTGTAAATGTAAAACAAGATGAAAATTGGTAGCTTTCAAATACTTTTATTTAAATCCAGTCTCCTCTACCACTGAGTGCTCTCTGAATAAATAAATAAGTAAAAGCACATTTAGCCGCTGGCATGGCATTGCTATGGCTTTTCCTGTATTTGCAATGGTTTGATACACAGATAAAGGAAACTCCCTCTGTGTGTTCGTATATGAAGTCTCTAATGGAACAGTTGATCTCTTTTTTTCCCTTCTCTTCCTCTCTCTCATCTCCATTACCCTCCCCCCAAATAGGGGCAAGTGAATTTGAAATTTCTAATGTTTTAAACACTTCTCAAAGTATGTGAGGCTGAAGATATCTCTGAACATAAGTGCACCTGGCCTCCTATTTTCCAGTATTCTGTGTCATTGATACAAACTGAAAGAGAGCCCTAAAGAGGTTTTTCCTATTTTACTCCTCGTCACGTGTTTGGCACTGCAAATTTGAACATTAAAATTAATTATGGCCTTAGAGACAGACAGTCCAACAGTGAAATAGCTTGTAATTTATTTGAACTCTAAAATTCCACCGGTTAAAGTTGTGTAAAACTTTCCAATAGTTTATTTATATATTATTTTAAGAAAAAACACCTTAATTATGAGTCTGGTTGCTCAATAAAAAAGAATAGCTATCTGGCTAATCACTGCTGTGCTCTAGATCATTAATTTTCTTCTTAATGACAGTAGGATTTTTTCCATTTTCCCCTTTAAAACCTTTTCAATTATATAACAAATGTGTTTGATTTATGGGGACACTCTCTAGGATTTTATGCCGCAAGACAGGCACGTCGCGAAATAGCTGGAGGTTGGTGAAGAACCTCAGTTGGATTAAAGGCTTGCAAGTACTGACAGGAGTGGGAGTTGAGCATTTGGATGGAGGCCTGTACAGAGGTGTGTGGACAACTCTGTTCGCAGCTACTCCCACTTAAAGGAGTTGTTTTATTTTGCTCTCACCTAGAAATTCAGACTTTCCCTATGGGAAAACGCAGCCCTGGGTATGCAGAGAAGATTGCACTACTGTACTAAAAATGTGGAGATTTTTAAAAATGGCTTCTTAAAAAATTGTTTCTGCATTAGGTGTGTCACCAAGTCTCAAGGTTCCTGGAAGTGCATGTTTTGTGTGTGGCACAGTTATGAAATACAGCTGGGCCTCCATTTGTCTCTTTGGGGACCCAGACCTGCTCTGTCAACTTGGTTTAAAGTTGCTTGAGAAGTACAGGACTGTCTGTATTCCAGGATTTCCTGACAAATGTGTGAAGTTCAGAGCTCTTACCAGGCTGGTGGTTAACTGGCCAGGAAGTCACTAACACTGTGGCTGGCAAAGAATAAAGAGAACATAAAGATGCTAAATTTTGGTTATGGGAGGCTGTTCAGCATTTAAACTCCTGGTGTCTGAGAACATGGGGTGGCATTTGCAATGGCTGTTTGCCTGGTAGTGAAGGACCCAGCATAATTAATAGTTGGCTAAGGAGTAAGAGTTCACCTGGCAGTTAATGCTGATTTTTATGGCTGCGAACTTGAGGCCTCTTGAAACTGAGCAACGTCAGTAGTGAGGATAGGTGTTTGTAGGGCTTTGAGGTCCTGCTCATTTGTTTGAGAATGAACTATCATGGAATGGCCTTATTCTAGATTTATTTGAACAGAAGTGGCCAGTGAGATGAAGAGATGAATGGGATGTAGAGTATGTGAGAATTTCCTTTTGCTTCCCGCTTGCACTGGACTGATGTGTTGGGTTCATTGAACCCTCTGTGTCATGAAGTCCTTGAGGAGTTATAAAGCAGAGGTGGACTGAAAAAGCACTTGAGAAGAACGTTTAGCTTGGCATTGCCTCCATCCCCAACAGCCGATTGTGATACTTGGAGCCAGTTACCATAGGGATGAGCAGATAAACTTGATGTGTACTCAAACCTGGAAATCTGAATTAATTAAACAGTGTAGTAACTTCTGGATGTGGTAGATTCCTCATAAGTTAGACTTTTCATCACAATTGGTCCATTCATTTTTACTGGCATACTCTCTCTCCTAAAAGCTGTTGCAAGAATCGTTCTCTGGAAAATGAAGGCACTCGTGCTGCTAAGGAGGACTAAGATTGCACAGGGCTCCGCCTCTTAGCCCATGTGTGCTGCTCAGCAGCTTCACATCCAGAGGTGCTCTGGCTCCCTGATCAGTACTGCAAGATTCCTTTCATGAGATGGATGGCATTGGGGCAGTTCTTCATGCTGAAGAATTCCTTTGAATCGTGATGCAGAGCTACAGCTAAAACCAAGTAGTTCTTCCCTTTGTATTATCTGTGCCACTCATGAAGATATGACACAAAGAATGTCACTAATGTGTTTGCTGCCATAAAAATTTTCTTACTATCTCTTTCAGCTGCTTAGGCCAGCAGCTAGCATGCTCCAAGGTTAGTGATGAATTAGGTGGAAATTGCCAAGGGATGTCTCTTTCTGCACTGACTTGAAGATGTATGAGGCTCTCCTTTGTTCTTCCTTCATCCTGCTTCAGCCATACCTGCATTGTGCCCTGTCAGCATTTTCTGCTTGGGAATGGCTGAGTGGACTTTGTTAGCCGTGCATCTTTTTTTATCTAAAGGAGGTCTTCAGCGTGTCTATTCGGCATAAACTGGTTGAGAATTTGCTGGTAAGAAGCGCAGAGGAGGGAAAGAAAAGGCTACTTGGAGGCCTGCGCTCAGTGCCTCCGGCAGTGCCCCGTTCCTGCTCGGGAGGTCTCTTGCGTGTCCCTGCGCTGGCTCGGCCCCCGGAGCACGAGTGCTCGGAAGCCGCGGTGGCAGGGGGTCTGTCGGTCTGTCTGTCGGTCTGTCTGTCTCCAGGATCATGTGGCAAAGGGGCCCTGCCTGCGGCCAGAGCGGCTCCCTCCGTGCGAGGAGTCACAGGACACCGGCGGGGGTAGCTCCAGCTGGTATGCACTGGTACTAATATAATCCCGCAGGACTGTGTCCATGAGACACAAGTGTGACATGCGAGGTATTTAAGGAGACACACCTGTTCTAGGCACAGGCCTGGCTACTGCGTGCCTTGGAAATGGAAGGTTTTGGTGGAGCAGGAAAGACTCTCATTTTATCCTCAGGAGGGCTTTGCTTTCTTCTTTCTGCCCACATTATTCTCTCCTTCACATTATTTTATAATTCCCTACTATTTGCAGTCCTGTAGCCTGTTAGCACCGAGCCGTTTCAAAGGCCAGGCTGGTGTTTGCAGGAGGGAACAGCCTCTGATGTGAGTGATGGTTTGGGTGTAACTGCTCCCAAGAAAGGGCAGAGAATTCGGAGAATGTCATCTATGTGTAGGGTTGGGTTTTTCAGTCCTTTAGATAATTCAGATTTTGTCTTGTGTTTACCAGTATTTTTGTTATAAGGCCTCTATCTTGCAGTTTAGGGCCACGAATCACGTAAGTCCTACCATCTTACAAATTTTGTACAAAAATATTTTGTCACCCTGGTTTGAAATCTGAGTGTATTGCCCTCTCTTCTTCCCATCTGCCCCCATCCCAAAAATTGAAATGGTTACTCTCCATAAGAAGAAGAAGAAGAAGCAAATGCAAAATCTCATGGTTGCATAGCATAAAGAAATTAAATTGCTTAGATTTTTATCTCTCTTTTTTAAGTTTATCTGACACTTGTTTGGCAGAAGATAATTTATTTTGCTATTGAAAAGGGGACATATTAAGTGGAAGGAAAAAGAAATTACAGGGTCTGTCATATGACTTGATTCCATCTGTCTGTCATGTCTTTCAAGTAGAATGGAATTTTTCTCTCAAATTTGATGTGCCTTTTTTTGATGTTAATGTGAAATCTCTTCGTTTGCCTTAGTCTCATTCCACATGGCCCTTCTTTCCATGGATTCCTGCTCTTGGTGAGGTGTTAAGTGCGTGTTGGTTTGGGACAGCTTCCAGAATTGGGGCCAAGACTTCTCCTACATTTGATAGATTGTTGTGTGGAAATAGTAGCAACTGGGCAGTCTTTCCCTCCCGTCTTTAATTTAAATGACTTTCAGGTAAACATCCAATATGCCAGTTGTTTGTAGAACTAAAGTAATGGCTGGTGGAAATAAGGAAGAGGGGGTGAGAGGAGTGTTGTGCTCTAGGACGTGGTTAGTTTGGGCAGTCAGGTATTTTGGGGGGAAAGTGGTAGTTACACTCTTCTGTAACAGCTTTGCACTCTGAGTATGGTGGTCTGGAATAACCAGTCCCTGAGTGGATGACAGACTCTCCTTCTCAGAAATTAAAGGTTGTTGGCAGAGGAGAAGATCCTGGGCATGGAGACCCCTCAGCTCCAGCCTCACTTGGCCCATGGGGTCATTGACCCTTATGACAAGGGGATATTTTAGTCCTAACCTGAAAGGGAACTGCAGCTGTATGCTGGTGTTCAGTTTGACCAGATCCAAACCCTCAAATAGTTTTCCTCCCTTATGGGCAGACACATTTTTGTACATATGAATGTAAAAATACCTTGGATTATGCTAGTGAGAAGCAGAATATCTTGTTGTAAGGAAAGAATCGTCTCCCTCTAGCTGTGGTGCCTCTCAGACTGGCTTTGGGCCTCTGCAAATCACATTTTGCTGCATAGCCTAAGGTAGACACAGCCTCACTTTCCCTGCTAGCTGGTAATAGTGGGCTCTCCCCCACTCTGTTCCTACTGGATTCTCTCGAAGTTAATAGACATACAACCAAAAACTGAAGATATTTATTCTGGGTTGTTTTGGGGGATTTTTTTTGGGGGAGGGGTGAGGGTGGATGGTTTAGTGGTGGTTTTTGTTCCTTAACTGCACCCTGCAAAATGTCCTGGCTGAGTTGTTTCCAAATACTGGCATCTCCAGGGAAGGGGCTATAAATTGCTAATTTAAAGCCTGCAACAGGATAATTAACTAACCAGTTTGATGTAAATGGCTTAATGGAGCTTTACTAGCCCCTTTGAACTTAAAGTAGCACTAAAAAGTAAACTGTAAATACCTTCAAGGAACCTAGTGGCATGTTTGAATGTGGGGCTGCTTGGCTGTAAGGAGCAAGCCTGCTCGACTTGTGAGGAATCCACTGGCCTGTGTGACAGCAAACATGTCAAGGGGGTGAGGGGACCAACCAAGAACCCCTTGGGGAAGGCTCTGCAACTACTTTGGTTCTCAGGAAGCACACACACTCTGATATATCAGGCTTTCAAACCTGCCCTGCCTGCTTTGGAAATTTAAATCACAACCTCAGTTTAAATGCAACTGTAATGAATTTCATCAGGATTGAAGGGAAAAAAAAAATAACAACAGAAAAACCAAAACCCTGAGGGGGAGGCAACCACTAGAGTCCACCCTAATTTTCCTGCAGTACTATTTGCATTAAGGTCTTTTGGCAAGTCCAGGCAGAAACGCTTATTATGCTTTGTTTCAGAAGACCTCGTTACCCACTGAATCTGCTGAGACAATGTACTGCAGCCTTGCAGCAGATTCCAGTTTCTGATGCATCTGGGGGACTTTCGGGAGAATCTCCAGACTTTTATTCTTGCAGGGCTGTTAAAAAGTTCCAAGGGAGGAAGTCAACAACAATTAATCATCTAGAAATGAAGATCATTACAAAGTGGAAGCTTGTGTAGTTAGGCATTGATCTCACTTCTGACTATGGAAACTGGGGTGTTGGAGAAGAGAATTTCAGGCTCAAAGACCCACAGGAATATTCCCCTGAAGATCCTCCTGGTCCCAGTGCTGCTCTGCTCTGCCTTCTCACTGTGCATGCACCACACAGTGTCAACAACAATTCCAAGAACCTTTTCTTCATTGTTCCTCTGTCTCACAACCATCTTTCACCTATTGCCAGCAGCTTTCCTGGATGCCAGAGGATGCTTGGGGGGTTGAAGCACAATCCTCAGTTACTGCTGTGACCTCTGACATGTGGGATTTGGCTTTACAGCCAACTTTGTTCAAGAGTGTTCCTGATCCTTGGCTATGCTTTGTTGCCTGCTCTGAAGGGGCTGTAAGGCTGAGCCAGACCAGGGCTGATGCAGAAAGAGGGCAAGACCTGACCTTTTTGGTGATGGCTCTGACTTGGATGCCCTAAAACAGATCACGATGCCTCATCCTCTGTAATGATGGCTCTATGTGGTTTGTTTTGGGATTTTTTTCCACCTGGTAAATAGTGTATCATTGCCAATGTTAATGCTGGCCTTTAAAAAAGCAGCATAAAAGCACTGAAATCTGTTGTAGAGGGCCATAATGCAGAAGTGCTACATCTTACTTTAAAAGCCATGTCTGCCAGAGGATTCAGCCCTGCGCTCCAATTATTCAGGTGTCTGTTGTATGCAGGGATCAAAATGCTCTGCTGTGGCCTTTAGAAGAGCTAATAACATGGCACTTTGCTCTTACATGCTGACTGAAGCAGTTGGCACCATGGCACTACCTGCTTACTGTGTGTGGGTTGGGAGCACAGCACAGGATTAATTTGGGGTTGTGTTGGCAAGGATCTGTCAGCAGAGCTTGCCCAGCTGCCTGTGCTATGCTGAAGCTGTTAATGCTTTACTTTTATAAGCACTAACCTAGAGCACATTTTAAAAAATTCAAAATACTCACTATTAGACAGAGAGACACTTGCAAGCAGAAGAGCTCTGCACACACAGTGTTCATGGCTGGAGACTCCCTTCAAGGAACACCACAACACCTTAGCCTGCCAGCTTTGCTATCTTGGCATCTGACTGGGAAATGCAAATACTCAATCTTAATCCTTCATTCCCACACGCTGACATGTATCCAAGGGGAACTTCTGTGAATGTTGTTGTTATTTCCATATAACTTCAGCTGCTGCTTTGCCTCCCAGAACCTCCCCACCATGTGTCTCAGTGCAGTGTTTGGAAGATGTTTTGGATTTGTTCCCTCCTGGAAGGCAAGAAGGCATTGGTGTGCATGTCCTTATCAGAGATCTGGGCAAGGGAGTCGAGGGCACCCTCAGTGAGCTCACAGGTGACACCGGGCTGGGTGGGAATGTTGATCTGCTGGAGGGCAGGAAGGCTCTGCAAAGGGATCTGGACGGGCTGGATCCATGGGCTGAGGCCACTTGGGTGAGGTTCAACAAGGTTGTGAGGATGTTGCAGCCGGATGGGGGTTGGTCTCTTCTCCCAAGTAACAAGCAATAGGGCAAGAGCAAATGGCCTCAAGTTGCACCAGGGGAGATTTAGGTTGGATATTAGAGAAAATTTCAAGGAAGAGGTCATCACGCATTGGAGCAGGCTGCTCAAGGAAATGGTGGAATTGCTATCCCCGGAGATTATCCAAAGGAGGTGTAGATGTGGCACTTGGGGACACCGTTTAGGGGTGGACTTGGCAGTGATGAGTTAATGGTTGGACTTGATTTTAGGGGTCTTCTCCAGCCTAAGTGATTCTATGATTTTATGTGGAGAAGAGGAACAAACCCTGTGACTGGAGTGCGTGGGGTTGTTTCTATAAGACTCTTCTCTTTCTAATTCCTTTCCAACAAACCTTTCCACAGATTTTCAGATTCCTCCCTAAATCCTTTAAATAATATGATAATAAAAAAATCCCCCTTCTAATAAACCTTTTGTTTTGAAACTCACCAAACCTGACAATTCTATTTGGTGTGTTGGCTTAAGAATCACAGGGAAAATATAAGTAGAAACTCTGGGCCAGGACTCTGGACTCTGAATATCACTAGAGAAAGAACAAATTATGTGTAACAGTGCTTTCCTGACCTCTTCTCTGTTTTTAGAAACATGAAAAATTTCATCTGGCTATTGCTAATGTTAGAAAGTAGTGTAAAAATTAGAACGTAATGAAGACAAATTTTAAAGTGGTGTCTGCTCCAGTTCTTGGGTGTGTTCTCTGAATTGCCTCCTGCCTAGAGAGCAGCTGAAAAATCCAAGTCCTTTTCTGACATGTCAAAACCAACTTTTTCAAAGGATTCAGTAGCTGTGCCAAAGCACCTTGCCTATTTGTAAGCAAATGCGTAGGATTGGGACTGTCTCTGCCAGGGCCAGCATTCACACATGCAGCTGGCTCTATTAAATCAATTTGATGAATTACTATATTCCTTCTAATTTTTCACCAGGCAAGTCCGTGCTCTTTCTTGCCTGCACAAGACTAAACGGGCTTTTGCATTACATACCCTGTTATAAGACTTTGATTGTCTGGAGTAGGTCCGGGTGTGCAATGACTGCTCCTGGAGGGGTCTGGGCAGTTGGCATTACTGTCAGGCTTCTTACGCGAGGTAGCAGAGAAAGCAGGTGTGTGAAAGCCATGTTAGCATCTGTGATGGAGGATACCTTGTGATAAGAAGGATGCTACCTATGTGGCTTATTCAGGTTCTTTAGAGGCGTTGACTTGTTTGATTTGGGATTTTGAGGTGGTTTTCTTGCTGTTAAAACACATTCTTTGAGTGAAGTGCCTGCCAAGAAAATGCCTGGAGAAGGGAATAGATTAACCCAAGGTGGACTGACTTGGTGGGTCAGAGAAAGCTGGATGGCATCAGAACATCCCTATGGCTGGTGAGGCATGAGCCTCGGGATGTGTGTGTATCTGAGCACCTGCACTGTGGTGTAACAGTGCCACAATTTATTCAGCCCTTCTCTGTGACAGAGCTGCTTGTGGCTGAATAATGTGCAGCCAGGGGCTGGGGGCTGAAAGCAGCTGGATCCTAGATACAGGTGTTTGGGAACGCACATTGCTGAGAGAGAGCCTTTAGTCCAAATGTATCCTCACTAAGAGTACTTTCTGCATCTTCTGGGTATCTCTTAATGCTGTTAGATCAGTGGGCTCTGCTGGAAGTGGTAAGGATGGAAGAATTTTACTTTTTCCTTCTGTTCTAAGGTGTGGTATCAATGTTTGTTGTGGCTGTGAGCAGAAGTTTGTATGTGTATTACTCTTGAGCCAGGTTCTGATCCTATTTATGTCAATATAAAACTGCTGTGTTGTTTCATCTGCATTACGGAAGTTTCAGCCTCTCTGGCTGTTTTTAGGTTTTGGTTCTGCTTGGCTTTTTGGTAGTTTTTTGTTTGCATTTAACCACTTTCCTTGCTGAGAGGGGAGAGCTCCATAGGAAGTGATCCAGCAGTGTTTTAAAATAACCTTTTAGTGTGGTTTTGGTTTTGTTTTTTTTTAACTCTTGCTCAAACTTTTAAGTATGTGAATTGTCTCTGTGAATTCTGAGTGCCTCTGAAACCTGCCAGCCAAGCCTAAATCTTGCAGGAGGTGTGGCCACGTTTGTGTTCTCAGAGCTCTCTGGCACAGACACCTGGTACACCTGTGTCTCCTGCTAGTTTCAGTACTGTCATAACTTCACCCCTCATGCCTGTTTCTCTGGTACCTCCTGTTTTTCCCAAGGTTATCTTCTAAAAATAGAATCTCTTACAGATTTTCACTCCCCCACACCCATCCTGAGGACAATAATTACCAAAGAGATGGTTTTAATAATGCTGAAAGAAGGAGGGTGATGCATTCTGCTCTGCTCTTTGAGGCATTTTTTTTCTGGCAGGGAAAAAATGCGCAAATTGCTTAGTAATTTCCTTAGGTGACAAATGTAAAGTGAGTAGCTTTTGAAATACTTAAGCTTCATTATTTAAACATTTGATAAATTATGGGTTATCTGAAGAATAAAATTATAATGTTTTGGCGCCAACAGAATTCCATGCAAAGGTCTCAATCTGAGTAGAAAATCTCTTAATTTCCTTAATTGTTGGTAGACTGGTGGAGATAGCTGTGGTCTCTGTGGTGTTCACCTGTCTAGAAACCAAAGCCATGCCCAACCCAGGTGAGCAGAGATGCTTTGGATGATGCAGTTATCTGTCAGCAGCCAGAAATGAAAACATTTAGAACACTCACAAAACAGAAAAAACTTCTCTAAAATGAAAAAAAACTAACTGAACGAAGGCATGTAAGGGTTTGAGTGGATGATGCTGACTTTACTGTCCTCTAAACTATGCCTGCAGCAGCCCAGAGTTTATTGTCATATAAACCAAGAGAAATGAAATACAAGCTGTCTGTATAGGCTACATGATGCAACTGGTGAGCAGCTGCTCCGATAGTAGGGCGCTGTGTGTGTGATAAGTGCCTACAGATAGAACTGCTGTGTAGAGGAATCATTGCTGGCAAACGAAACTGTTTGGTGGAAGGGCAGGAATCTACCACAGCTCTTTAAAATCACCCTCATTGTGATCACCTCCTGATCAAACATTACTTTCTCCACTTATACTGTGAGTATAAGCATAGCACACTTCCCAAATGATCCCTTAAAATAAAACCAGATTGGTGCATAAATCCAGTAGACCAAGTCAGGACAACCAGTGAATGTACAGTGCTACTACCCAGAGCTCAGAATGAAACGGGAACAGTGATGGTGCTTCAGGTTTTACAGCCACCTCTGTGCTTGACTTTGACAATTATTTATTACCATTAATAATGTGTTTGTAAACAGTACTCTATGAAGTAAGACACGTTTCCTATTTTAAAGATCTTATAATCTCATGGGCTGATAAAGGGTGCAGATTATCCCTTGGATGTTCATAAATAGCATTAGCACTAAGAGTTTTATTAGTGCTGGGTCCTTTCAAGGCTGTGGCTCTTTCCTTTTCTTAACAACACTTCCCTAGTCAGGTCCTGAAATAAGGATTTCTACACCATGATATTCCAAGCTGGAATAACGTGGGCATTCTTTGGTTTTGCGTGTAGTGACAGAGCAAAACCCTAGCAGAGTCCCAGCAGAGTGGCTGTTGCTCTGCATGGGTTTAATCCACAGCCTTCGCTCGCCTCTCTGAGACTACAAATCTGGAGTTTGGGGGATGGCAGCAGAGAGCAGGCTCGGGAGGTTTGTGTGTGTGTGTGCTTGCGCGTGTTTTAAATAAACAAACAATGCAGCAGCAACTTCAACAAATTGTGAGTGGTGCTAATTTGTTATAGTGCTGTCTTGCCTTCTGGCAGTGTTGATTTAGGAGAAGCTGAGCAGACTGGAACGGATGCAGGGAGCTGCCAGTTCTCTTGCTCTGGGATGTGTATATGGTTCAGTATAAAATGCTTTTAAGGGTCCTGTCCTGAGGAGCTTTCAGATTACAGGGTAAAGCACATACATAGGCTGTCAATCCCCTTTTCAAAACCAAATCTTATGCAAAAGTACCTTCCCCTCTGCCTTGCTCCACCCCTTCTACTTTTTTAAAATGAACAGAAGTTTTAAGTCTTAATTCATGACAAACGCCTATCATTTGTGTACTTTGAAGACTGCCAGGAAATCCTTGACCTTGACAAGAATAGTGTGTAGGGAAGGAAAGGAGGAAGATCCTGTGCTCTGGACTGTAGCAAAGTTTTCAGCACCCCATGACCTTGCTGGGCTGCCTTCCATAATGTGCCTGGGGCTGTAATCCCCCAGGCTGAGAAGCTGCCTGTCAGGGAGGACTGGCCAAATACACCCAAGTTATCTGCAGCCCTGGACCACTGCTGTGCAGGGCTGCAGGATAAAGCTGGCAGGATGGGAGCCTTGCTGGGAAGAGGAGGAAACATACATAGGGTGACCTTCCTGCAGTCTGTGAGCTGAGTTTAAATGTCTTGCTTGAAGTCTCAAGTGAAGAAGACAGAGGAATAAAACAAAAATAAGAAGTAGGAGTTGAGGAAAAGCAGCCAAAGAAATGAAGAATTCTGAAAGTGAGTACACTCTGCTTTCCCATTAGGTCATCTTCAGCTTGGAGAGATTTGGATGCAATACAGGCAGTTTGCAGAACTTTGAGTCTGTTAGGCCTTCTGCTTTTACAAGCAATAGCAGCTTTCTGGCCTCCCCTCATTTGCCAAGCTCAGATGTGCTGAGACTTAAAGGGTTCAGGGTGATCAGTTAAGCATCTGATTTGGGGGGATGTTTGGCAGGCAGTACAGTCTTAGCACTGCCGGGACTAACTCTTACAGTGGTTTGCTTGAAAGACTTCACCAAAGTTAAACTTAAAACCAAAGATTTCTTTGCTAAGTACAGGCCTGAGTATATGGTCAGTTTTTGGGGAAAAGCAAAGGAAAAAAATGTGGATAAGTGTTAAAAGTGCTGTATTTAAGGTATCATTTATATTAAGAACTGTTGCTGGATCTATAGATATGGGTAAATGGAATGAGATCTTTTTTCTTAATGGAAAAAAACAAGACAGCAATGCTTGTTTTGTGCTCACTGGTATCTGGCATATGGTGAGAGAGATGACGGTTTGGTCCAAGACAGTTACTACACCCCTCAGCATGGAAACTTGGTGTTAACTATTGCAAGCTCATGATATTAGCAGTATTGTATATGCAGATGCTCCTGTGCAGACTGCTACTCTCTGCAGAAATGTTTGCTGAGTCCACACAAGAAATAAAAATAAACAGGCCGATTGGGAGGATCTTTATCAAACTCGCTCCCATTTTTCCTAGTACTCTGAGGCTTTGTTTGCTCTAACAAACCATGTAACTAAGGAGTCTGAGTCACAGCCACTAGTTCCAGCTGCCTGCCTCATCCCTGTCCTGGGCATCCCTTCCCAGTTGCAGGGACAGTTGAAAGAGTCATGCATTTGCTCCAGTATTACTGCATTTCACAACCTGCTATCAGCTTGTACCTGTGGTGACTCAGAGCCCTAAAGCAGCGCTGCAGCTGGGAGTGTCCTGTAGGACAGTCTTGGTTGGAAGAAGGTCGTGACATTCCTCCTGCTCCACGGTGCTGGGTGTGCTCCTGCCCTCAGAGCGATGCTCAGCATGAGGTTGCCACCCCGTGCACCCTCCTGCCAAGAGGCCTACCTTACTGAAAGACAGGGCCCAAGCCTGACACTCTCTAGGATTAGTTGAGAGGGGGCAACAACCTTTTAGTCATGTCCTAAATTATTGCATTGTAAAGGGAGAATTCTGTACAGGCTCAGAGGTGGCTGAGAAACAGAAATTTTGCATACCAAAGGGGCCTTTGAGCTACTTCATTCAATATGTTGTTGTTATTTTCGTGCAATAGGGAGTAAATAAATGAATTAAATGAGATTAGCACTGGACATTGGAGCTGCCTTTACTACTTGCAATGCAGATACAACTGAAACTGAGCTTGCTCAGTTGTTGTAGGAAGAGAAGAAGAGCCCAGAGTCTACTGCTGGTCACTAAGTGGTCGTGAGCTCAAGCTTTGTTTTGTGCCACTGCTCTATTCCTTAGATCAACTGTGCTCTGCAGATATGCAGGAATTTTTAGTGCCTGACTCTGGCTGACAAGATCTGCAATGTCCATGCCTCTCCTCTTCTCCTCGCAGTAGAGGTTTGGGTAGTCCTAGACTCCTACGTGTCAGCAGTGATAATAAATGTATAATATCCAAGCACTCTGTTTAGGAATTGGCAGGAAGCTTCATTTCTGACTGCAGGAAGATGTTCTAACAGTAGGAGACACCTTTGGTTGAAGCAGTTCTCTGCTAAACTCTGCCCTAGAGGGGAAATACAACTATGGAGACGAGCTCTTGCTTCACAGTAGCAAGAAGCAAATTGATGTAATCTGGGTGTAAAAAACCTCACATTTGAGAAATACCTTTATGCAGCATTCAGCCTGTGTTAAACTGAGTATTGCTGGTATTGCTGAGGGTTTTGCAGAGTTGTGATGCTGGGAGATGCAGCCAGAGCTCAGGTTGCTCTAATGCGGTGCAGAGCATGATCTTCTGGAGAGGGGGGAGCTCCAAATTCCTGGGGCTCTGGCCCATTATGCTTCAAGTTGTGTGGTAGTTAAATGTGGGTTGGCCTGTTCGTGCTGGCAGTGGGCTGTTCAGACTAGTTCAGCAAATGCTCTTGGCTCAGCACAGCTCAGGTCAGTAGGCAAACAGTTGCTTACATTTCACTTCTTCATTGTATTGACAAGATTTAAAAATCTTCAGCCTACAGCAGTCAAAACAGGGTGATCTGAATACAAAAGACCTATTAGTTCAGTGTGAAAGGGATTTAGTTACAGAGTTGTGGGGATAAGTATGCAGGTGGGAATGATGGGAACACTGTCCTGCGCCTGAGCCCAGCAGATGTTCAGGAAGAATGAACTATCTCCTTATACTCTGTCCTTTTCACGACAACCCGTTCCATTTCTCCGGCCTGTGTCCTCCTTTACACTCTCTCTCATTCAATGACATTAAGTATTATAGGTCTTTTTCATTTGGCCTTTTATCTTTTAAGGTTGATAATCAATACTATTCTCACTTTTTAAATGTAAGATTTCTATCTCCAGATACACGGCTGGAGACATGCAGCCATCAATGTGATAAGAGCTATGCACGTGTTTTACTTCACCATAAGGGTCTAAAAACCTGTTAGATCCCTGCCAGGCTGCAGGCTTATTTCTGTACTGGTTTTTGGTGGGTTTGAGCTTTTTGCTTGTTTTCACTGGGGCAGCATCACCAGTTGTAGAGAGGAACCTGTGCTTGGCATCTACCCTGAGGACTCCTCCATGATAATCCTGCTGGAGCTGATTAGAGGAACTCCATGGGAAGGATATGCACTGCAGAGGATACAATCAGCTTGTCAGACCTAGAGTATCTGTGATATGTGCCTTCCCCTGACATGGAAAAGATGATGTTGCTTTTTCCTTTGGACAGAGCGGGGTGGAATTATAGATCTTAAGTTTTGCGACGCTCATACAAGCTGCAGTTTACCATGAATCAACTTGATCTCCAGTCTCCAAAAATGGAGATTAAATTATCAGTGAAGCATCATTATAAATAGGAGAGGGTATACAGTGTCTTCTTCTCCTACCTTGCGCCAAAGTATCCAGCCTGGCTGAATGCTATAGCATCTCTAGAAGATATTTTCAAAGGCTTGGGAAGTGGGACAGGGAAATGGGGACAACACAGCGGATCAGGTTTGAAGAGTTTCTTCTGCTGCCTGTACTGTGTTGGGAATAAGGCCATGAAGCTCTGGCACCAGGCTGTTCTTGTCATAGAAGCATTTCTAAATGGTGATGATATTTCATTGCCTGAATTTCTGGGCAGAAGGAAGCTGGTGCAGACATCCTGGGATCTGCTGGTTTTGGATACATGTGGACTGGTCTCCCTGAAGCTCAGTGCCATTGGGAGTCATGAATGTAAGTGGCCAGGGAGCATCAGTAAGGAACTTGCAGAGTCCTTCTGTTCTGCTTCCGTCACAGTTCAGCAGTTGTGGGGAGATGGGTGGAGGGGAGGTTGTTCTAGCAGTTACATATTTAAGGCAGGTGGCTGTTTTAAAATGTACGTTTCAATTTTGATTGCAGTATTTTAATTGCATTTAACAGCGTCCCTGCTGGTTCTCCATTCTGCATCCGTGCAGCCACGTTCTATTGATGGCCTGTTGTGATTTCAATGGAACATCATGGGATGTACCTGGCACGTCGGGCAGCACTGGATGGAGGTGCCTTTAGCCCAATGTACCTGGCATGGTAAGCGGCAACCAAGTGGTTAATCTGCATTCTACTGCTCATAGTTTCAGCTTGTATAGCAAGGTGTTCCTGCTTTGCTGCAGCCTTGCACTGACTGGAAATCACTTTGCTCTCCTGATTTCAGTGCTTTTATGCACACAGGGCCCCTACCCTTTTCACCCATGGAGATTCCCCTTCCCTGGGAAGTTTGCCATGCAGTAGAGAAGGGCCTAGCCATGTCAGACTCTCCTTGTTATTCTAGAACATGAGAGAAGGGACTGGGAAATCATCTCACTATTTTTTTTTCTTTCCTTTTTGGGCCAGGAGCTGGTAGCAGTTGAGCAGGTATTGCCCACGTCCCAAATATCCAAATGTTGCCGCACAGAGGTACCAGACAGGTGCTTGTGTCCTTAAGCAAAGCTGTGCCGTTTCTGCGGGAGTCCTGCAAGAGCTGCCTCAGGGAGCCGGGAGGGCAGTTCTGCCTGGCACTAATTGGAATGTAACGAACTAAACAAGGGCCACTTCCAGTTTGCTGATGTGGTATCCCCTGCAAAATGATCCTCCATTTTCCTTCTCTTTTCCATGCCCACACCTGCAAAATCAGCTGCACATCCTGCTCTGTCCTGCATGTTTTCTCTCCCTCCCCCAGCTCTGCAGACCTCTGCCCGAGTAACTTCACATGTTGGTCTTAGCTATTTTAAAGTGCTAAATATTTGTGTGAGAAAAACAAGGGTGCTGCATCCTGTTTTCTGCTTAAGCCTTCTTCACAGAGCTTTTGCTGCTCCACTGCCAATGGTGAAAATGCATGTTTGTGCTTCAGCTTCTGAATTCTGCTGTCTGACTGCTCGCAGGGGCTGGGGATAGGGAACCACTTGGACTAACACAGTTCCAGCACTTCTCCCCATGCTTCTGCTGTTCTAGAATGTGAATACCTTTAAAAGTCATGGGCTAATGACCTGCCAAGTGCAACTCCTGGGGGCAAGTTAGTGGCTGTGAACCACCCACTACACTGACACCTCGGAGGGTCCTGGTTCTGTTGGGATGTGGAGAAAGGAAGATCAGATGAGCCAGTGAGGAACAGGAAAGCTCTCTTCCCAGTGAGGTCGTTAAGTGCTCAAAAAAAAGTTGGTTTATCTGAAACTGAAGGGTGCAGAAGTCATCTGTTTCAATTTCACTCAGTTCCAGTAGCAGCTGGACACAGCATTTTTAATGTCAGAAATTAGTGGGAGAGAGCAATGTAGGAAACAGTGGATTTAATTTTGTCTTGTTCTTCCCCATGCTCACTGCTGCAGTGTCTGCTCAGTGCAGCACAACTGCTTGGGAAGGTGGAGAAATAAGTAAGCAGGCCACTGTCTTTTCCTGGGTCTATTATAACATGCACAGTAGGCTGACGTTTTAACAGCATCTAATTTGATACATCACATCTAATCTGTTTGTTGGTTTTTATCTGCAGTACTGTTAGCTCACTGTTCAGGTGCTCGGTGTCTAGCCTTCTCATCCAGCCACAAATCCTCTACGTGAAATGAGTGATTCCTTAGATCTGTTTTTGATTGATTCTTTGCTTCACTGGTGTTGCTTCTTAAAAGGTAAACAATATTCATGTGCTGCGATCTATAACTCCGAGATGAAATCAAATAGCATCTCCTGCCAGAGGTTGCTAAGATAACACATTTAGCACTCATTCAGCAATTACTTTTAGGAAGAGATTTAGTGATATTAAAGAGAATCAAACCTGTAGTGAATATGTAGATTTTATACTGTTGAAAGGGGTGAAGGGATTTCTCTTCTCCTCTGTTTAGCAATTTCATTTTCTGTGACGTCCAGAGTCTTTGTGCAAATTGAGAGAAAATGAAGTTTTTCCTGCTGTGTAGTGAGAGCAGCACAGCCCCAGGAGCAGCCTGTGTGTTGTGCACAACCTTGCTGCCCATGGGGTCACAGTGTGCCCCAGGCTGGGCAGAGCAGCTCGCAGTTACCCAGCTCCTGGGGCAATATTGCTTATTAAGATGCTGTTGGCTCTTAGCTTGCAAAGCTTTGTTTGATGTGTGGCATCTGCTTGCAGCATTACTGTATTCTGTGATTTGTGCCCTGTACTTCTCATGTCTTTGCATGTGCTGTGTCTCAATGTCATGGATATGGTGGAGGTAGTGGAGAGCCTTAGCCTTGTTTCATTCCCTCCTTGCACGGGACTATTTGAGCAGGTTCCCTGCTCTGAAAAATGTGTGTCTTGAATGTGAGGTAACCAACCTGAATCTGGGGAAAGACCATCACTGCTGCTGTTTGTCCAGAGCCTTCTGTGATCCTCTTTTAAACACAAAGGGGTGAAGTTTTGCGCACCACATTCAATGACTAAAGACTGTGGCCCCAGTGAGACATCTATGTATTCTTGAGGTCTGGAGGTTGGGTTTTTTACTAGAAATGCATCTGAGCCTTTTCTGAGCCAGGGCTCCTCTGAACTGGGAGTGTTTTTTCTGCTTTTTTTTTGTTTTTTTTGTTTTTTTTCAGAAAACAGAAAAGGAAGGGTTATTAAAAATGATACTGAAATACAAGAAGTATAAACCCACTGTGATGTTTTAGGGCTTTGGGGGATTGTGGTGATGTTGTTCAAATGTTACGGTTTGTTAAGAGACACTCTCTGCAAACTAATGGATAGCAAGGCCTTTCTAAGGCTGTACCTGCCATTTGTTTGGGCAGATAACTTTTAAATAGGATTTAAACTCACAGTTGTCCTTGGTCCCATGTTTTCAGCTAAAAGTGAGATCCTAGGAATGCCATAAGTTAAGGAATAATGGCTGCCTCTCTTTGGCTAACAACTTTTCCAACACACCTTTCTTCCTCCACCTCTGAAATGCATCACTGCCAAAGAAGAGTTTGTACCTGGCCACCTCTGGAAAATATCTGGACTGGATTTATTTTTATTGAGGACTGCACAAGATACACAAGGCAGGTTGCTATAAGGCTTTTGTCAACAAAGGGACATCAGCCAAAGGAGTGTTCTCTGAGCCATACTCCTGTCCTGGTCAAAGCCCTTGGTGGGCAATTCTGACAGAGTTTTAAACACAGTGCTCTAAGTTTGGTTGAAGTTTTTGCTGCCTTGATTCATTACATTCATTTTGTTGGGGTTGTTAAATCCACGTTAGACTTCAGCTAACAAATTCAAATTTGATAGGCAGTGTTATAGTGCTTGCACCTGCCTACTGCTTTTAAAATCTACTGAAGGTAATAGCCTACCTTATACCTATGTCCTGTTGAACATGAATAGTTCTGTAAAATCTGACACGTGAGATAAATAGAGGTAACTTAAACAACTTGTAGTATGCTAGTTTTTATGCTGCAGAACATACTGAAGTTTAATAATAACATTATCTTCCTCATGAAAGTCAGTAGCTGAATTAGAATTCTAACTGTTTCCAGGGCTTTCTCTGCAGGCTCGTTACCTGGTTTCAATATCATTTAAGGCAGAAAGAAAAAAAAAAGTAAAACACTAAAAATATTTTGCATTAATAGCGGTTGCAAGCCTTAAGGCTTAGACAACTTGTATACAGCAATTTCTTGACCTCTGCTTTAAGTGCCACATCAATGGGGAATAAGTCCACTTTTGCTTAAGTAACATTTATTATTATTATTATTACTACTACTACTACTTTGTTTAAGCAGAAAATATTGACTGTACTGTTTCCCTTCCTTTCCCATATTTGTCCTTTATGGAACACTTAAAAATCATACCCAGGGATTTTGTGTGTTACATGCCTGGAAATGCACCATTATGTTTGTAGTGAAATTGTAGTACTAGGCTGTTTCTTGCTTTCTTGAGCAGGATGCATTTATATAGAGAGATGCTGTTAAGTTGCAAGCCATGTTTTTGTCCTCCCCTATCGATGTATCTCAGTGACCCAGAAGTAAGGGCTCTTCCTGGCCTGGCTAGATAAAAGTGGGTATTTTGTGCCTCTGTGCTGCTGCTCCTTCCCCTTAATCAACAGTTCTGGAAGCAAGCCACTAGAACCAGACACGCTGCCACCATGCTGCAGCTCTGATGTGACTAATTACACCAAAACTTGGTTTTAAAGTGCTCAACACTGCTCAGTGGAGGTAGTCCCTGTCCTGTCACATTTTTCTGATTCTGCAGGGTGAGTTTCTATTACAGAAACACTATAGGTGGAACTAGCACCATGGCAAGCCTGTATTTCCTCCTTCTGGTTGCCGCCCTTTCTAAAGCCACCGAGCTCTGGGAACAACATCCATGTGCACAAACGCACCGTGGTGAATCCATTATCTTTCTGGGTTCCCATCCATTGCTGAAACAAAATCAAACAGAAAAGCAGAGCAGCCTTTTTAGCTGTGGGTCAGGGTGATGAGCCAGAGGGATCTGTGTGGATGCTGAATTAGGTGCTGCTGCACTGAAGAGCTGCCAAAAAATTCCACCAAAAGCATAAGCAAGCACCAGGCTGACCAGCAAAACAAGTGAAGAACTGTGTCCTGTGGAACAAGGGAGGCACCTGCTTGGCAGATCTGTTGGGAAAAGTACCAGGGTAGTCAGGCAACAACACTGGAGGAAATACTGCATTTTTAAACTTTTTGGTAGCTTTTTTTCATAAAGCAAAACTTTTCTGTTGTGCAGAAAGGGATGATGTAAATTTACCACCTTTCTACCAAATGAAATCTTTCTATTTATCGCCAGGTAGTAAGAATCAGGTTTGAGGGAAGCAATTTTTAATACTAACAGTATCTCTCCATATTTCTTTTTGTTGTGTACCTGTACTTGGCACAGAGGGAAGATAATGCAGTCTAATGCTTCATCACTTGAACTCTGATGGAACAGTGTGGTAGTGGGACTCACAAAAAATAAAAAAATTAACTGATGATGATTTTAAGAGAAAACTTAAGCTCTTCATTTCTCTGTATTTATGGCTTGCTTCTCCTTCAACAAGAGAAATGTTTCAATAATATGATGAACTGGGAAAGGAAGAAAGGAAGTAGAAGGCTAAATGGTGTTTATTGTAACTTTGGTATTTAATTCCTACTTTTGAACCTCAGAAACTATTTTAAATCAACTTTAACAGATAAATGCAAGTAGTAGTTGGCACTTTCAAACAAACAAACACACAAAAAAGAAAAACAACAAGGAAAAAAAATTAAAATTGATCTTGGATTCCCAAATGCAGCCCCAGATTGAATTCTGGGTTTTATGAATTGTAATATCTACCAAAGGGGCAACTGCAGTTAATTCTGACATATCTCAAACTGGGTGTTTCCTACAGTCCACCCTACTGGGAAGGCAAATATAAACATCTAAACTAAAATACATCATGACCACTGTTTGTAAAATGCATGAACTATACGGAGGTAACCACAATTTTCCTCTCTTTACAGTATTTCAGGGTGACTTGAGATATGTTACTTGACTCTATTACTTTAAACAAAATTCTTTCAAAATTAAAGACAGAACAAAATTAACTTGAGAAAAATATTTCAGATTTATGAAGACATTTGGTGACATTTAGCTAGCTCAGCATCCTGAATTTCAGCCAGTTGAGGGTTGATTCTAACCCTACATGTCAATTGCTTGGGATATGGATATTGCCAGGGGAGTGGTTTTTAAAGCAGCTTTTCATACTCTTAAGGAGGCTTCCCATTCACACCTCAGTGTGGGTAATTCCATCTTCAATGGATTTAGTTGCTACATGTCATTTTCTCAACCCCAGAGCAGCTGGGTGTTACAAGATTTCAACATGTAACAGCCAAGAGACAAACTACACCTTAAAGCAGGGAAGCTGCAGCTTATGCTAATTATTTTACATGCTCAGCTATGCAAATGACAGTGAAGTAGATGCTTCTCTTTTCTTCCTCTTTTTCTCGCTTCTCATCCTCCTTTCAAATCTGTGTCAGGAGAGAACAGCTTTCCCCTGTACCTAACTATTGTTTTCATGCTGGTATCTTTTGAATAGTGATTCCAGCCAATGACGATTGCTTTTGTAAAAAGATAATTACAAATCTGATTTTTGAAAGACTTGAATCAAGTCTTAGCATGAGAAATATTTCTCTCTGGATTCCCAGGAGGATCACAGCTTGCAGGGCTCAATGTACGCAGATCTCCCTAGTCAGTGTCAAGCCTAACATAGACTGCACTGTGTTAAACCAGTCTATTAAATGTAACGTGTTCTAGTGGAAACAGCAAGCTCACACCTCTCATCCTCCTGTTTTGCAGGTGGTAAGGTGAAGGTGAGAGGAAGAGAAGGTGGAGATGGAACTGCCAAATCATGCCAAACAACTGCTACTGCAGCTGAACCAGCAACGAGCCAAAGGTTTCCTCTGTGATGTGATCATTGTGGTAGAAAATGCCCTGTTTCGTGCCCATAAGAACATCCTGGCAGCCAGCAGCATGTATTTCAAATCCCTTGTCCTGCATGACAACCTGATAAACTTAGACACGGACATGGTGAACCCCACCGTGTTCCGGCAGATCTTGGACTTTATTTATACTGGTAAGCTCTTAACGACTGACCAGCCTGGTGAACAGAACTTTAATGCTCTCCTCACCGCAGCAAGCTACCTCCAACTGCACGACCTGGCAGCTCTCTGCAGAAAGAAGCTGAAGCGGAACGGCAAGTCCTTTGCTGGCAAGGCCGGTGGCCTTGGTGTTGGGAGATCTGCCAGGAGTCAGAGACTTTCCACTGCTTCAGTCATCCAAGCTCGTTATTCAGGGTCAAATGAGGGGTTGAAGGGCTCGCACTCAAAGGAGCTGTCAAAGGGAAAGCTCTCTGATGACGAGGTCTTCATCAGCAGCTCCAACCAAGAGAACTGTCACTCCTTAAGCAGGGGAGCCAGCAAGAACGGCGGTGGGGGCAGCAGTGCGAATGGGAGCACCGGTGACCAGGAGCTAGGCCTCGACCTGTCCAAAAAGAGCCCCTCGCTCCCTGTGGCGGCCTCCCACGATGACACGCAGCACAGCGAAAGCCAGCACGGCTCTCCCCAATCTGCCTCAGCCCCTGCAGCCAACAGTGCCTCATCGTTCGACGAGTCTGGTGTCGGAGCCCCCCACAGCATGGCAGACAGCAGCGACCCCATGGAGATGGATCTGAGCGAGGAGTGCCACCACTCACTGACAGAGAGCAGCCAGCGCAAGGGCCTCCGGCACTCGTCCCGCAAGAAGGAGTGGATCAAGAAAGACAACGCCTTTGACCGAAAGGAAGGGGGCAAGGACAGGGATGAGGGTGAAGGGCTGCCCAACGGTATCCTGCTGGGGCCCTTGTCCAAGTCTGTGGAGAGGAGTCTGGCCGGGGCCTACGGGGCAGACCTGCCCTACCCATGTAAGGAGGAGGTAGAAAACGGTAAGGAGAACAGTGACGACAGCGGCCAGAGCGAGAGTGAGAGCGGCGGCCATACCAGTGCCAACTATGTCTACCGGCAGGAGGGGTTTGAGCCAGTGGCCTATGGTGACAACCTGTATGTCTGTATCCCCTGTGGCAAAGGCTTCCCGAGCTCTGAGCAGCTCAACGCCCATGTGGAAACGCACACCGAGGAAGACCTTTACATCAAGGAGGAAGGCACATACGGCAGCAAGGACGAAGCTGAGGATTTGTCCAACCCCAATCAGTCCTATGCTGCAGAGTCCCGGCCCTTCAAGTGTTCAGTGTGTGAGAAGAGCTACAAGGATCCAGCCACGCTGCGGCAGCACGAGAAGACTCACTGGCTGACGCGGCCCTTCCCTTGCAACATCTGTGGCAAGATGTTCACGCAGCGGGGCACCATGACACGGCACATGCGCAGCCACTTGGGGCTCAAGCCTTTTGCTTGCGAGGAATGTGGGATGCGCTTTACCCGGCAGTACCGACTAACAGAGCATATGCGTGTCCACTCAGGAGAAAAACCTTACGAATGTCAACTGTGTGGTGGGAAATTCACCCAGCAGCGCAATCTGATCAGCCACCTGCGAATGCATACCTCTCCCACATAAGCCAAAGACTCCAGAATGAGCTTCAAGCCCATCCGCAGTGATTTACCTTTCTGTAGACTTGCTGCTTAAAAAAAAAAGAAAAAAGAAAAAAAAACAAGAAAGGGGGCAACTCCCCATACTCTGTTCAGTCATGAGAGGCCTAAACAAATGTAGCTTTAACATTTAAAAAAAAAGTTCCTTTTTTTTTTCCTTTTTTTAAAAAAAGAAAGGTCCACAGCCAAGCTGATGCATTTAGTCCCAGTCTCCCTTCAAATTTTGATGACCTGGCAAGAAATGCCTCTTCTTTTTGCACACATCGACTTCATTGCTATATTGCTTATCTGGAGCAGGTAGGGGGACCTTGGGGAACTTTCAGCCTCTGCTGGCTCCCCCCTCCTTGCCTCTTTCTGTGTTCCTGTCACCGTACTCACCTCCCCTCTTAAAACCAAACTCAGTAGGGGTATTTCTTGCCATTAAAAAGAAAACAAAATACACCTCTTCAGTGGCCTAAGTAGCTGTGAAATAACAGCATTCTCAAGTGCAGAAGCTGTGTCTGTGGACCATCTCACAGGGTTGGCAGCCCCTCCAGAGACTGTGGGAAAGCCACAGCAGTGGTGGAGCCCAGCCCCGTCCCCTGGGCTGGCGATGGTGGGGGGAGCAGCTCTCAGGGCTGTACCAGCCCCAGTACTTCACTTCAAGAAATGGCGAAGCCTCCCTTACCATCCCTCCCCATTTTGGTTTTGGTCTTTGTCCTTGGCACACGTAACCACGTGCCACCTTCTCCCATAAAACACGCAAACCTCTTGCCTTACCCATGACTGAACAGGGACTGGATGCCCTGGGAATTTCCTTCAGTGAGCAGGGGGTCGTCTTTACTTTTCTAGTAGTTTCGTATGAATATTCTTTGCTTAGAGGTACTTGTTTTATTAAAGGAAAAACCATTGTAACGTTTATGTGAATGTTTGAACTGGAAGGTCTGAGGTTAACTCTAGGGTGGGTGGGTGGGGAGGGGGTTTGATGTAGGCTGGACTTGCTACAAGTTCCATAGGTACTTTTTTATTATTTTTTTATTTTATTTTTTGTGTGTGTGTATGTTTTTAGCTTTCCTCCCTCACTAAAGAGCAAGTCTGTGCGGACAGACTTGTTACCTTTGCTACCTCTTGAATTCATGAGAACAATAAGATGGTTAGTGAAAGATTAGGCTTTTTTTTTTTCTTTTATTGTAAGTAATTAAATGTATAAAAGTAGAAGCTAAATTAAAGTTAAGGGATTTTTACCACCCCGTCCTTCCATCAAAAGTCAACTAGAGAAATGTTAAAGCAAAGCTTGGCCAAAGACAAAGCAAAAAATACACTGAGCTACAGGCTGTGCTGGCTGCTTGGACTGGCTCAATTCGCAGTCTCTTGGCTGTCTGTAGTCACTTTTAGATAAAAGCAGAAAACTTCTCTGAGCTTTTTGGGCCCTTTCCAGCTTTGTTTATTGAGTCTGGATACTATGGGGAGGGGAAAATGTCCCCCTCATCTTCCACTCCCCCAGCACATCTGGGTCAGTCTGTAAACACCTGGCAGGACAGAGGGTGAGGGCATAGCAGCCTATAATTTACTAGAATCCAGAGTGCAATAAGGTGGGGGAGAGGAGGAGAAAGCAAACCAAAGTGTTTCATATCCTCCCTTTTAGACAATTTAACACACGCACACAAAAAAAAAAAAGAAAAAATGAAAAGAAAAAGAAACAAAATGTTCTTGCAACATCTGCATAAGACATCACAGCCAACAGCTGCTATTGGTTTAGGAGAGAAGACAGAGAACTTTGCCCACTGATTCCTTGGCCCCCTTGACTTTGTTGGCGTGACCTTGTGGAAAGCTATGGCTTATTTCAAGCCTCCCGTGACTGTGGTGGTAAAAATTCACAGCCAGTAGAATCATCCCTTCTGAAATGACTAAGGTTTACACTTGCATTTTTTCATTTGTTGGTTTTTGGTGTTCTGTTTTTTTGGTTTTTTTTTTCACTCAAACCAGTATAGTCTCTATGCGTAAGTTTTACCAAACCTCACGTTTTGTCTTTTTTTTTTAAAGAAACAAAACAAACAATTTTTTAAAGTTTTGACCAAAAAGGAAAAAAAACAGAAAAAAGTGAGCATGTTTGACTAAAACAAAGAAATATAAGCTTCATTTTCTATTGGGGTTTTTTTTCCTTTTTTTTTTTTTTTTTTTAAGGTAGTCTAGTCCATGAGAAGTTTTTGGGTCAATTGAATGAACTGAGGAAACTGGAATCCAGGCTCCAAGCAATAGACAACCCAAAGGCGCTGAGCCTTGGCCTGGTGTCACGTTACAGGGAACACTCGCCCCTCTGCAGCCGCTCCCGTGTGCTTCTCCCAGTGCCATTGTCCGCTCGCTGCCGGACGCCTGCGAGCCCTGGAGCGCGAGAGGGGTGCATGGACTTTTGGTTTTGTCCGATTGTGCTGAGACGCGCTGTTTTCGGAGCTTAAATGGGCTTTTAGCGTCTTTAGCACTTCCACATTTTCGAATATATATTGAATTGTTTTCTCCTTGATTCCTTGTCAACCCCCCCGAGAATGTCCCTAAAACAGATTTTGGGGAGGACAGGGAAGGCCGTGCCATCTACCTTGTTCTCAGAGCGAATCTGAGCAGAGCCCAGGGACAGCTGTGCAAGATGAGTTCCTCGGCACTTTCACCCTGCCTCTCCCTCCCCTCCAGCCACCCAAGGCTGAGCTGACCCCGCTCCGGCTCCCCTTGGAGCCGCCCGGCCAAGGACCCACTCCCAAAGCAGGGTTTAGCTCCTCGCGAGGGGTCCGGCCAGGGATGAGCCCCGTGTGCTGCGGGTTCGGGTGCGGGTGTGCCGCGCTCCTCTGGCCCTGCAGTGGCGCTGGGGACGGCGGGTGGGAGCTGCCAGCGCCGCCTTGGGACCGCAGCTCTGGCGGGGACCGAGGGAGCCGAGCCGGGGAGCGGCCCAAGGCGCGAGGCAGCACCAGCACGGAGCTCCTCAGCAGGCAGAGCCCTGCTCCCCCTCTCGTAATTCCATTTTCACATGTGTGTGGGTGATGTCGCTTCTTCCCCCGCCCCAGGCCCCCTCTTCATTTGCTTCTCAAGCCTTGAGAATTACGTTGAACTTTCAAGACCCAATGCTATTTTTTTAAAACTGTTTTTTGGAGCATCTTTTTCTTTTTTTTTTTTTTTTAATCCCCTCCCCAGCACTTAAACAGTACGACATAAAGTCTGTGTACAGCAAGAGTATTGTACAAAAGGAAATTATGTTCTTTTTTCCAATAGCTGTGTAAAGTTGTGTTCCATAGATTGAGTATAAACAACATTTTCCAAATTGTGACAGTAATAATGAATAACTAATAATACTCAAAACTTCAGGGACTGTTTCAGGCCTGCTTGGGGCCTAAACACTCAACTGCATTTGTACGACATAGTATTGTATCAAACATTTTTCTGTATTTTAATGAGAAAGCAAAACACTAGTTTCATATTTAAGATTTTAAGAGTTTTAGGGGGGGGGGAGGGAGTTGCATTTTTGATTTTTTTTTTTATTTTATTTTGATTTTTTTTTTTAAATACACAAAGAGCCTCAAGAGGAATAAAACAATTTAAAAGGAAACAAAAAAAAACGAAAAAAAAAGAGGCCAGGCAGCTTAAGTATATGCTTTAGTCACTTAGTTCCAGAATGTTTTCGGAATAACAGGAAAAAAAAGATAAAATAGCAAAAGTTGTATAAAAGAATAAAGAAGCTCATACCCAAATTCACAAAACTATTTTTTAAACCAAAGCACATTTGAATGAGTATGGAACCTCACTTGGCTCAGAAAAGTACTAATATATTTATCTCATTGTTTACATAAACTTTTACAGTTTCAGACCTCAACAGATCTAGGGGCCAGTCAAAATTAATCTTTGCTTTTTCCATTGGTTTGTCTCTGAAGGCTACGCAGTGTTCCCCAGCTTGGGAGGGGGGATCTGTGTCCCAGCCTGCATTCCAGCACTGCTCGGGGAGGGTGGGGAGAGGGTGGGCAATTAGAAATATGGCATGTAGAATTTTTTTTTTTTCCTTCGATCCACGAGAGATGTTGCTGGGAGTGAGACCCAGGCACTATTGTAGAGGCATTCCAGCCTCCCTCTTCCTCAGAGGAGTCTGAGGGAACCAAGAGGGCAAAGGGAGATGCAAGAAGCTCTAGAGATAGAAAAGGATGTTAGAAGATGTTGGGAGCTGCTGTACCCAGCACATCTCCTCAACTGTAGCCACGGGGAGCTGGGCTGTTTTCCAGTCCTTTACTGCAAAACTTCCAAAAACAAATTCCTGGCAAAAAAACTCCAAAGGCCCAGCTCTGTGCACTTGGGGGTGTTAGCAGGAGCCACAAAGATCACAGAAGACACCAAAGAGCTATTGGCACGCAGCTTCTGTGAGGCTTTGCGGGCGCTGCCGCGGCAGAGCACAGCCAGCCCCGGCCCTGGCTGGGGCAGCGAGCGGCCTCCTCCTGGGCCGGGCTGGGAATGGGGCTGGGGCTGGGAATGGGGCTGGGAATGGGGCTGGGAATGGGGCTGGAGCTGGGCTGGGGCTGGGGCTGGGGCTGTGCTCTCTGGGCCCTCTGAGCCCCCTTAATGAAACCGCTGGATTGATTCACTCCGGACCTTACAGTCCTGTGCAAAGAGCCCAACCAAAATTCCTAAGGCTGCCTAGGTGGAAACCTATCTGCATGGTAGAACAGTTTAAAGATGACCAATGAGGATGGTTTGCTAAAATACCGCTGAAGCCAAAAATAAAAAGGTTTAAGAAAGCTCCCCATCATTAGTCTTGACCCTTTGTAGCTTTTACCTTCTACACCAAAGCCACCTCAAACATTTGAGGGGGGGCTGATGGAAAATGAAATATTAATTTTGCCTGGTCTTAATATCTAACAAAGATGGTGCAAACACTATTTGACAGTGTTGTTTTTGTATCAATATGTATGTGCAGTAATGAATGTATTTATTTCTCAGATTCTGTATGCACAGTTTTGCAATGTAATTCAGAAAGTTGCAAACACAAAGATGTGTCCGCAGGGTCTTCTCTACAGGATTTCAAAAAAATGAAAAAAATATATTAAAAAAAAAAAGAAAAAAAAAGAAAAAAGGAATCTCAGAGACTCTCAGCATAGCCATAAACCATAACCTGTGAAGACAATACAAAGACTGGACTTTTGTAGCTTTGCATAGAAGAGGAATTTATGTTTTGCTGTATTTAAATGTTTCAATTTACAGTGTCACTCTTTTAAGATTCCTGTTTTGGTTTTTGTTTTTGTTTTCCTCTCTCTCTTGTGTGTGGAAAGCATTGTTTTCTAGCAGTGCAGGTTCAAAGTCTGGGTTAGCAGTATTTTACCATGTTGCTTCAGTTCTGAATAGCAGGAATATGGGTCTTGACCAGAGAAACATCCAGAGCACTTAGTGAAACAAAATGAAATCTGAGGTGACTGCTGGCAAAATCCAGAGAAGGTAAAAGTCACTTGAGGAACAGTTGTGTGCTTCCAATTGCAGCTTATGACTGAGACAAGTCTGTTGTCCTGCCTGAAGGACAGGATGCAGCTCCTTTTTGAAGTCCCCCCCATCCCTCACTCACTGTTCACTGTGGTAGCAATAAGGATGACAGAAGTGGGCAGTCGAGGCCCAGCGTGGCAGAGGAAGCTCCGTGCCAAAGCCAACAGCCTCTGTGCCATCTCATGGTGGGCCTTGCGAACCATCCTGAAGCATCAGGTTCCCCACAGCACGAGGGGGCTCAAACCCCTGGGAAAAGCTGTGCTACAAAGCCCCTTGTTCCAGTATTGGTGGAGTCAGCACCTACTGCAGCCTTACAAATTAGCATGAAGAAAGGATGTTAGCTGATTTCTGGGTATTTGCCAAATTCTGAAACCTTTCCAATCGGCAGTGCTGGAGTTAAGGGAAAAGCAAATAAAAAAACAAAGAGACAAAACCTCCCTACGTTTTAAGTGGGTTTAAGAGGCTCTAGGTAGCAAACATTGAGCTGTCCCCAGACTGCAGAAATGCTCATCATTGAGATGGCACGTTTGGATAAACATTTGTTTAAGCAAGAATTTAAAATCTAAATGAACTCTGAGCTGTAATTCTGGAATAATTAAAGAGACTTTTGGCAATTTTTTTCTTAGTTTTTGTTTAAATAATTATTTGCTGAACATCAGTAAAGTCTCTCCGTTTGCTGTAAAATCCTTTCTTTCTATAAGCTTATTCTTGCACTCCAGAACTGGCTATATTCTTGAAAAAGAAAATTTAGGGGTTGCTTTCAATAGCTGAAAGTAGCCTTTTTCAATGTTTTAAGTCCCATGGTACTTTATGGTCCTGATTTCAGTGCAGGGGACAAGCAGGCAAAAGGAAAAGCTGTTTCTCAGCCCCTCTCCACTCCTCATATTTTGCATTTTTTCAGAATAAGGTAAGAAATTTCACCTTTGATGATTTCCCATTAGACTCACTAAATTTGCTGCTTTCCTTGCAAAAGGAAAAGATTTGGGAACCCTTGTGAGGCAGTTCCAGCTCCGCTGTAAGGTTCCTAGCTGGTCCTCCAAGTCAGGAAGACTCCTTTGTTTCAGCCCTGGTTCATCTTTCTGCCACATCAAAACTGCTGTTTATTCTGCTTTCCTTGTTTTAACTAACAACTCAAAGATCCTGAAACAGAAGTTTAGAGACAGAAATGCATTTTTGTTTCATTGTCTCCTATTGCCACCATCTTCTTTCCTTCGTTCTCTAATTTTCCTAAGCATTTTGAAGGCCAGTGTTGAACGCAGGGATCGGTGTTTCTGGAACAGAGCAGCCCCTGAGGCAGGTGGTGGGGCAGGTCTAAACCACCACACTTGATGTGGCATTTGTTGGCAGTTAGGGACCCACTTCATAGTGCTGCTTTCCCTGAGGAGTGGGACTGGTTTAAACTTTCTCTGTCACAAGTTACCAATTGAAGCACTCCCAGCACAGCTGTTCCTCTGACCTTCCACGGGACTTTTGACTGGCTGGGGATAACTTTTCTATGAGGAGAGGAGCTTATTCTGGCTGGCTGGATATTTTTCCCCATTTTATTTTAATATTTTAGATACAACTGAAAAAGGGATGTTGCATCACCCCTTTTGGTTTTTGGTTTTTTGTTTGTTTGGGGTTTTTTTCATTTTAGGCCTTAACTATCAGTCAGTCTGGAAGCCCTGGATGTTTCCTGGGGAGGGGGAAAGGAGGGGAGGTCAAGGGAAAGGCCGACATTCCTGCTGCAATGTTCTGTTCATTTCCTTCAAGAGCTTGAATTCAGGTCAGAGCCACGCATAGTTGTGGCTTCAACTCAAGTGTCATATAAAAAGATACAGAAATTATAATATGATCTCAGCATTCAGAAATTTGCAGTCTTAATGTACAGTGATGAGAAACTGTTATTTTATGATCTTTTCATTAAAAGCTTGATTGAAAAATTACATCTCTCGCTCTAGAGTTCACCTTGTTCCTATAGCCGACTCTCTCCATGTTTTCTCTTCATTTATTCTTGCCCAGGAATCTGAACCAGCTACTTCACAAAAAGACCCCCCCACGTACACAGCCTAAAAAAGGCACTCACCACCTCACATTTTATGCACCTCTGCACGTGGGTCATAAGCCAAAATCTGACACTTGTTAGAATATAAGAAAGGATGAATTGTGTGGGCCAGGTGGGCACGCAGTAACAGCGCAGGCAATGGATAATGCACCAATCATAATTTCACTTTTTTTGTTGTAATCCTGAGCAAGCCGAGGCTGATTTTGAAACGTTACCCCTGCTTTGTCCTAGCCACAGTCTGAAAGCAGTGTCTGCGAGAGACAGGAGATGGTAGGTGGACCTGCCAATCCATAAATCCCTCCAGTCTATTTGGGCTCTAAGTGTAACTCTGAGGAGCACTGAGGAAGCTGAGGCAGAAAAGTTTCCTAAAAGAAATTATAGTTCTCCCCCCACCTATGGTGCAGGTAAAAAGGGTAAATGCTTCCAGGGAAGATGAATGTAACTGATGACAAAAGCATCCACTGCAGATTACAACTCCTCCAGTGTTACAATTCAGACATTTTTCCTTGGGCCGGTTAAGTGTGATCCTAGCAAAATTAATTCATATTTCCTGAGCCTGGGTTCTAAATGGTATTTTTTTCTGGTTCCCAGGCCAGTTTTTTGGATCTAAGAATTCTTTAATAAAATACCTATTTAATTGAAACAAATGAAGCATCTTCACTATACTGCAAGAGCCAAGCCTAGTATTTTGCAGCACTGCCTTTGTAACACTACTCATCACCTCAGTTGTGCTGTTTCTCCCAGAGCCTGGTAGAATGCTGTAATATCCAGCAGAGTAACCCTGGTGTTGAATTCATATAGTTCATTTTTTTCTTTAAACCCAATGCTGACTATATTTTAAAGTGACTGACTGAAGGAGCTTCAAGTTTAGTCAGTTTTCTGACAGGTTGCAAAGTCAGCAGCACTGGCAAGAAAATCATTTTTATTTGTCCTTGGAGATGTGTTGTACCCAGCAAGGTTAAAGAGAAGGACAAAAATGAACAGAAAAACGGATGAAGAGCTACAGAAAACCAGAGGCTGTTTTTCAACATCTTGGATGTGGTAATGTGCCTGCACTCTTTTCCCAGCTACCAGTGACTTTTCCTGTTTTTTCCCTTTTATTTCTAATTTCTTCTGGAAGTTTTTGCTTCCTGGCACCCATTTCTCTGTGGCTTAAGTGGTTTCTAGCATAGTTAAAAGCTTGCATGTTCTATTTTACTTTCTTTGCCGTGGTCAGCTCCTTTTCATCTCGTAAGATCCTGTAACAACTATACAAAACTCTTCATATAGTAACTCCCAACTGAAATGCAGCTGCCTCTGCGGTGGAACACTGAAATATGTACAACTGAAGTGCAGAGCGCAGGATGTAAAGGATACCAGATATGTCTGGAATGCCTGGGAATTTGTACTTTCTTCCCTCTGCTTTCATTACCCCCATTTATTGGTAGGACTTAGTTTCTCCCAAACCCACACTCTTTGCTTCCTCTCCACTACCCTTCTCCCTCTTGAAGAGCAGACATTGGGTCAAATCTTTGAATGATAGGTTTGGTTTTTGCTTTCTTGCAGGAAATATTTCATCAAAATTGGAACTTTTCCATGGGAACACATTTTTTTTTAAATGAAATTTTGTTTCAGCCGCTGTTGAGGTCCCATTTGGACTTTGCTGAGTAGATACAGATGGAGAATGTTTGTTTCATAAGAATGATCATGACTGATACCACATTAAGAAGTTAAAAAGGAAGGACAATTTTTTTATAAAGAATAATTTCAGGTCAGTGAAAGCTGAAAGACTAGCATCTCCTTTTGCAAATTATTTCTAAAATATGTCTTCATCCCATTTTGTATTGAAGATAAATGGAAGCACTGGAGATTTCTTCTGCAACTAATGCTACGTTTTCAAAAGGCCTAAGAATGCTGAAGCAGTTACTAACTATTAATTTTGTGTATCTATCTGGGTTTTGTTTGTCTGGATGTCTTACAAAGTTGTCCAGGTTTCAGTAAATTGATTTTGTGCACTTGTGCAAAGCCTGCTGTGTACCAAGTTTAGTGTGACCTGGCTTAAATCAGTAATAGCTAAAGCAGGTGCACTTGCCATAGCAAAATGCATTGTTCTTTGTCTTGTTCTTTTCTTGTGCGGCGGGAGGCAGCTCCTGCAGCCCCCCGTAAGCTGCACCTCGAGAATCAAACTGGATCTCCCACAGGACAGGTTGGCTGCTCTCAGCAGAGCCTTAAGTCTCTCAACCATTCCATGGGGTGTATTTATTATGTTCAGCTCCCAACTAAGAACCATAAATACTCCAAAGTTTGCTATTTGGACCAAAATTGCTTCCGTCTGCATCTCCTCTGGGCACTGCTCTTGCCTAAATTCTGCAGTTTCCTCCCTGCTACAGGTCACCATACCACATCTTCCTTCCTTCCTTCCCTTCATGGCTTTGTAGCAGTGATGAGTTTTGGGTGTGCTTTTTCCCCCTGCAGTTGTGCTGTCTCAGTGATGAACACTGTTGGAAGCTGCTGCAGAGCAAGGTTTGGATCCATATGTTTCAGCTCAGTAGCTGAGCCAGTTGTAAGAAAGCACGATCTCCCTGCAGTTACAGCACGTCCATAGCTCCAACACTGCAGAGTGAACAACATTCATCATACTGTCTTCTGCTGTTCCAGGTGCTAAGAAGAGAGGCCAATGTAGCTGGCATGTGTCAGCCCAGAAGGTGATTCATGGTCCTGCCTACTTCCTTTGCTTCTGCCTTCTCACCATTTTGCCCTTTACTTTTTAGTGAGGAGAGGAGATGTTGCAGGGGTCTCTCAGCAGAAGAGGGTGATTTTTTTCGATAATTTGGCTCTGAAGCAAAGGCCTAATTCTCCGTCTCTGTTTTTGCCCATTCTCTCCTTCTTGTACACAGTAATTAGATTTTCAAAACCAGACAGAATCCTGCACCCGTTGCCTCTTGATCTAGACCCAGCTGGTTCCTTTACTCTTCATTAGAGATTTTGAATTTGATAAAAATCAAGAACTCTTCCAGAAGCCACGCTTAAAGCAAGCAGAATTTTAGGCTAGTAAAATCAGGACATAGCTTTCCCTTGACTTCAGAGGACAGCAGTGGCAGAACAGATTCTAGCTCTAAGGTCTTTTGGTCAGCCTCCCTTCACAGTCCCCAGTCAGGCACTGGGGATTCAGAGGCAGGAACCTGGCCAGACGACATAACCACATCCCCTGGCTCTGGCTGCACAGGGAGCACTTAATGAGCACTAGGCAGAACTGAGCTTCACACCTGGGTAGATGCTGCTTCTCTGTAGCCCTACAGAGCTCTGTGCCTCTGCAGTAACAGGCCTGGCCATTCAAACACCAGCTGGGAATGGCCAGACAGATCTGACTGCAGGACAGGGGCGAGGGCAGCATCACCAGATGTCAGTTCTCAGCCTCCTAAGCATCTGTAAAACGTGCAGAAAACTAAGCTCTGGGTTTCTAGCCTTGTCACCAGAGGCTCTCGCTACCCCCATCACTGGGCAGCAGCCTCTTGCCAAGTCCAGCTGGTCCCCTTGCCACAATAGCAGCCAAAGGCCGGCCAGAGAAGATTGCACAACCAGGCCTTGATCTGTATTTTCCACTGCTCAGCCAGAAAACTCCTCCTTTTTTCCAGCACAGCTGTTTTCCATCTCTGCTCAGGAAACATGCCCTGTTTTTGATTCCTGGTCTTGCTTTATGAAGCAATCATGGGCAGGCTGTCTGGGTGGAATGGGTCACAAAGTGGTGGTGGGATAACTCTGGATTCTGAACGCCAACATAGAACAAAGGGGAGCTTTGCCAAGGCTCAGGTGAGCCTGGGGTCAGCACACAGACAGGCTACTGACGTAAGCACGAACGCAAGGTTTTCTTTCTCTGGGCTGTGGTGTTTGAAATCCCCCCTCCCTTTTCCTCTCCTGCCTGCTTGCCACAGCCTCTTCCTGGTTAGACCCATATTTCAGTAGCAACACCGGGTGTATGGGTGATGGCATCACTGTTTTGCTACATCTTACTCACACAACTCCTAGACCAAGGTGACTGTTGTTTGTAAGCTGCCAGCCTCGTACAGCTCGGTTAATAAGCTGCCAGTTTGTCCCCTTCTAGGCATTTTGGGTGACAGTATCACCACACACAGCTGCAGCTTGGTAATGGTCGCCCTGCTGTTAAAGACACTTTAGCCCACAGCACACGCAGAGGGTGGTGGAGTGGCAGACAGTGGCTGGAAACCCAGGATGAAGTGCAGACCCGGATGTGGTCCACTCAGGAACACCAGCAGCCAGAAACACCCTGGCATTGCACTTCTTGGCTCTCTCCCCAAAACACTGGAAATTAGCCAGCTCCCTGGCCATATCGACCTGGAAATTAGCTAGCTTCCTCAAGGGTTAAGGCATTAATGTTAACACCATCTATATTAACTAAAAATAATATGTGTGCAAAAACATCTGAGTTACAGCTGTTACAGGAGTCCTACCTTGCCTTTTCTGAGTCCTTCACATGTGAAATGTGGTCCTGTAGAGCAAAGGCCTATAAAGTGTCTTTTATGCTGGAAGGGGTAGAAGGGGAAGTTACAATGGACTGACTTGGAGCTCACACAGAGGTGCTTCAGAACAGGCTTTGTGATCACCAAGGGCAGAACAAATGATGGAGGAGGATGATCAGTTTTTCTTTTTTTAATTTATTTTTTTCTGTGTAGGGTTGAGCAAACAACCAGCTGGCCTGTCTGTGCCTCTAGGTAGAGGAAACACAGAAAAAGAGAAGGGAAGCAGAGTTCCGCCTCAGTTTCTTTTATAAGTTTACATTGATCAGCTCCTGGCCACTCTAACTGGTTTAAGAGTGGCCACACAAAGGACTTAGTTCCATAAGAGGAAGGATTCAAAAATCATGGAATTGAATCCTTGCTGCCATCACACGAGCCACAGCCTGCAGGAGCAGCAGCAGCTGACATGGGCAGCAACTCGGGAATCTTCCACTATAGCTACTTCTCTGCTTTTCAGTGGGCGTCTTTGTCCCAGGACTGGGGGTGCGGTGGGAACTGGAGGAGGGGGAGGAAAGCAAGCAGGCTGAGAGATCTCTAGCAGTGCATTGCAGACTTACCAGCTGGCTCTTCCAGTCTCAGGACTCACATCAGACCATGCAATAGCAGTTTAGGATGTGTACAAACGCTGGCAGGAGGGAGAGATGGCAGCCCTTGGCGTACGCTCTGCGCTAGCCTGGCTGCATGGCCTTGCTCGCAGTGGTGAGGTGTGTATCTGCCAGGGCTTGGCACAAACTCGCAGTGCACTCTACCCCTCCTGACAAGGGGTGTGAGGTTCCTCCTGTCCTTTGCTATATGTGTGTACACACAACACAGTCTGTGAGCATCTTGTCCTGCCTCCTCCCTTTGAAAGCAAAGGTCAGAGGGATCTCTATAATTTTAAAGAGCATTTAGCTTACACTTCTGAGCTCCTTACAAGATGAGTACCTTTCAAACCTCCTGACCACTGTGAATGTGTTGTACAGAGGCATACTGACTTCCCTTGATTCAGCTGGAGTGCCCACCTGCTCTCATCGCACTTCTGCCCTGCACAGTACTGTTCTACAAGCTGGCATACTACAGAAGACCTCTGACTACAAAGCCCAGACTGGTTCCTGGTCCATAGCAAAATGGTAATACAAGTAAAACAACAATTTCCAGATAGAAAGGTAGCCCAGTAGTAGCTCATGCAGTCTGTGGGTCACATAATCCCAGCAGCATGGCCCTTTCACACCCCTAGGAACCAGTGAAGCAACATTCTTGAGCAACAAAGGGAAGCATGACACAGTGGCACATAAAATGAACTTGTTAAACTTCTTCCACTGCCATATTCTTTCTGCTGGGCTCTGATTTAACCTTATCTCCAATGCCAGTACCTTGCCTTTACCTTCATCCCCATTCATTTTTACAGTGTCATTTTATTTTGCATGAAGCACAATTAAAGAAGCTTCGGGAAAAGAAAGACTTGCTTTGTTTTGATGCCAATGCTATGTGTTTTTCTTTTTTTCCCTTTTCAGTTTTTCTAGTCTAAACAAGAGATGACATACCTTTTGAAAAGCAGCTTTCCTGAGGTGGCTTGTGCTCCGAAAACATATACAACTGGAAGTTCCAGTGCTCCAGAACAGCTGTAGAGGATCAGTCTGTAGATGTTTTTACTGCCCTTGGGTAGCTAGAACAAGGCTGGATTCCATGCTCTATGGCTTCCCTAGAAATGGCAACACATGAAAACATCAGCATCTTGAACAGCCTTCCTCAACATCGCAGTGAGTTGACTCTACTGAGATATTCAGAAAGGTGGTGCTTTGACAACCTGATCTCAAATCATACAGTATAGCAGTAGGGGTAAGAGATCTCTTAATACTGCAAGAAGTACAAAGCAAAGCACAAAGTTTCTCCAAGGCTTCTGAACAAACAGACCTATTTCTAAAAGTTTCTGTAGTGGCTGGTTCTACCTGCCTCATTAAGCCTGGAGAAAGGACAGAATTAAAGTGCATTTCTTTTATATGAGGCAAAACAAAGCACTGTCAGCTGCTGGAGAGCACTAAGTTCTTCAGACAGCCTTGAGGTGCTCGAAAGGAGGACCTGTGAACACATACAAAAATATCTGCAAGCAAACTATGAAGCCTGTTACAAAACCAGAGAGGTTTAAGTTGTGCTGCCCTTCAAAGAAGGCCTCTTCTGAGCAAAATTAAGTAGCAACCTATCTAAACCATGACTGCCTGTGTCACTTTAAGCTGATGGAATCAAACATGGGAGTGAAACCATGCAGTGGGAGGGAGCCTTTGATCGTTCATTTAGCTTATTGTTCTTTGGTACCTGCTACAGCCAAAGCACTCCATCAGGCAGCCAAGGGGATGGCTGTTTGAGAAGTGTGCATAGCAATAAGGAGAGTTAAAGCTATGTCAGGTAGCTCTAGTCCTTATCCAATGGAGTTCTGAAAATCTGCAAAGATGGAGCTTTCATACACTTGCTGGCCTACCTGTTCCAGTGCTTAACCCACTCCACTGTGAAGTCCTTTTCTGTAGGTTGAGGAGTTTGTCTAAAATGCCACCATTGCACTTTCCTCCCTAACATGATGTGTGGAGGCTCCAGGCCATCAGGAAAATCTCACGTCACAGCACTACAAAGGCAGTCTGCAATGCAATTATGCATGGGCATACAGGCTGGAGGGGCCCAGGGATCTGGAGATGACAAAAGGCAGGGGAACTGGCTGGGCCTTATCTTTGTCTCTCAGGGCCTGTGCCCAGTGTGCTGCCAACCATGTGTGCCGTGCACGTTAGATAATGGTCTGAAAAAACCTTCCCTCTAGAGGTATCCTGGTCTCTGCTGTTATGCAGCCAGCCTTCTCTTCCTCTTCCTTAGCTTTGTCAGCCTGGCACTGTGAACAAGCCCCTTGTAAGAGCTGCAAGGAGCAGTCATCCTCTTGTTCAGGTCTCAGGAGTGGCTTTGTGCAATGCTGAAGGCAGAAGCAGGGCACAGATGCTGAGCAGCAGGCGTGGTATGGCACAGAGTGAGAGAGGGCCTGAGGAGAGTCATAATGCTGAAAGCAAGGGTTGCCCCTCTTTGCCTTTTGGGCAAACTGAGTCTTAATGACTTCATGTGCTTTTACAATTTAAGGTACAGGGAAATCCATATTTAGAAAGTGGCAATAGGAAGAATTCAGCTAATGCCATCATATCTGCATCCGCTCTGCCTTAAAGAGTACAGGGAGCCTTGCTTTCCTCTGACAAAAGGGTTAGGGACTGGACTTGTATTAAGTTTATTCTCCTGGCTTTGAAAGGCTTAGTTATAGTAGGGCTGAGAGCCAAATGCAACTCTGTCTTGAGCTATTCCTTCTCCTCCCCCACTAAAGAATGATCTTTAAGCTCTGGACCCTCATCTCCACCCAAAATGACTGCCCTGATTTATTTTATGCTTTTTTGTTGTTTCCTTTTAAATCACTCCTAAGCTAAGCTTTTGTTTGCCAAGTTTTCAGCCTGGAGCAAATTTTTGCAGTCGAATTATAACCTCCTCTGCTTCCATTTGAAAAAGAGGTGTTTTTCTGGATATGCTGCTGTCCCACCCATTACTCACCTTGCTGCTGGGAGGCAGGGGAGATGGCAATCTTTTTAAATACCAGCATCTGAAAGTTCAGTGTCACAGGCATGGGCACACATCTGGTTAAAGCATTTCCCTCATATCTTGGCTCAAAATCCTTGGCTGAGACATCTCATGGCAGTAGATGTGTCCAGGGAGCTGAGAGGGAGGGAACAAAGGACACAGAGTGGTTAGGTTTCTCAGAAAGGGAATGGCTGTGGGCTGGAATATAAAGAAATGCCAGGACCAGAGAGTCTGCTCTCTCAGCACGTTACAGGGTTTGGCTCTCCAGGGCAGTGTGACGCTCACCCACACTTGAGAAGGCGCCTCTAAAGCACAGGCTGCAGAAAGCAGGAGACTGCTGAGGCCAGTGCCTTCCTCTGAAGGAGCAAATGAGAGATGGGCTGAAAAGGTGCTACGGCCTGGAGGCTGAGGGACACTTGGAAATTTCTTTTCCTTAGAGATTTTGGTTTCACAACTTAGAACTCAGCAAAAGCCTAAAAATCCCTGCTCAGCTGCTAGTGAATTTTCGAAGCTGATTTTCTAGCCAGAAAGGTTCTGGAGAAGATGTTTTAAAGCAAGAAACTTCATCTCCTCAATTGCCTGCTTTACCAGTGGGATCCATTTCCTCTTGCTTACTCAGAGCATGCCTAAAAATGTTATCTGTGGTCTGGGACAGGGTGTGGGAGGGTGCAAATAGGAAAGGAATAAGATATATTCGGTAGGCAATTCCCTATGGATGTGTTAGATCAGGATTTAAAGTCTTTTGCTGGATTACAAAGGTTTCTTGTACAGGAATTGATGCCCAAATTATTCTGCATTATGACCTTTTATTATTTTTTTATCAGCTTATTTCCCCTCCTTTCACAAGATCAGTTAACAAGCAATGGTTGCCTCTCTCACTCCAGGAAGATTGCCTGCCTTTCCAACACAGCCTCTCTCCTAAGGAATTGCTCCATGTTAGGAGCCACTATAGAGTGCAATGACATTTTTACACATGTTGACGTTGGCAGCAAGTGATATGATTGCAGGGCACAGGTCTTCTAGACAGGGTATTGACAAGGGAGAAGAATAACCATGAACAGAATAACAACAAAAAGGCCAATTCTGGTATTGAGCTTCCCTGCAAAGGGCAGGGCTGGACCCAGGACTAACTCTGAACTCGGTGACATCATCAGATGTGAAAAGCTACAAAAGATGGTGCACGTTACATTCTGAGACAGTCCAAGGGTAAGAAAAACACAAGGTAAAATGAATTTCTCTTGCTTTTTTAGAGTTAGAAACTAGAGTGGGGGACATTAAGAGGAACCTTTTCCTGCAGGCAAGCTCTCTGCTGCATATGAACTCCCACTGTTTAGGGAGCCACAGAAGCTGAGGACAGAAAGGGACTTTCTGGTCTATCCATCTGCTTGCCTCAAGGCAGGTCAGCTCAGTCTGCCATCCTTGACTGAAAGTTTTATACTGTGTTTTAAATATTTCCTTCATAGAGACCACAGCCACCTTTGCACTTTATTTCTGGACTTCATTAGATTTACTGCTATAAAGGTTTTTTTCCCCAAAGCCTTGCTGTAGTTAAAAACCTTGAAATTTTGTCCTATATGCCCTGGACATGGAGAACAAATTATACCCATTCCCCCTGTATTATCTGTATTGTCTCTCCAGCCCTTCACTACTCCATGATGTTATCACACTTCTCCTTCATTCTTCTTGTTTAGGAGCCTCGGGCTCTCTCAGCTCTCCCCTTCTAAACCTCCTAGATGCTCTTCTCATACCTTCAGGCAAATGCCAAGCTTGCTATGTGAGAGAGAATGGCACAGCCCTGTACTTTGGGGACAGGGGCTGAAGGGTAGCTACATGCAAGATTGTCTGAAATAACTGAGGCAGCTTAAAAATTTCTTCTCTCCAGAGACTTTGCTGCAGTACTACAGTTCACCCCTTTCCCCAGCTGAGATTACCAATTAGTCTGCAGGCTATGTTCCACATGGCCTGGAAAAAAAACTGACTTAAAAATATGGAAAGCTGCTTTCAACTACGATATTTCCAGGGATCTGTGAGAACTTCCAAAGTGAGTTTCACCTCCCAAGTCAGCTTATCCCAACTACCCTCTAACAGGTATTTTGCAAGTGTGCTTACAGAATCACAGCACTGCTGAGATTGGAGGCAGCTCTGGAGAACATCTAGTCCACCCACCCCCCTTGCTCACGACAGGCTCAACTACAGCGTGTTGAGAACAGTCCAGTTGGATTTTGGATTATCTCTGAGGATGGAGACTCCACAGCCTCTCTGGCAGCCAGTCCCTACATTCAAACACCTTTACGGTAGAAATCACTAAGAGTCTGTCTCTGTCCTCTTTATTCCTCCCATCAACTATTTATACACATCAGCTAATCCTATCCAACTCCAAAAACCTTTTTCTCTTTTATCTCCTCCACATGTCTTTTTCCCATTAATGCCTGCTCTGGTCAGCAAAGCAGATTCCAGTTTTAGAGAGCTGCCAGGGAAACACACAGCAAACAACCACTCAGGTGCGTCCGAGTACTTGCTCCTGTTCTGACCATATCTACATGACCAAACACTGTGTACTTGCCAGTAATGAAGAAGCAAGGATGCAGGCAGCAGAGGTATCAAAGGCAGCATCGGAAAAGAGGGATGAAGAACTGCTCTACTCATTTTCTGTATCACAATCTTGACATAGTTTTAAAAAGACAACCCCTCTCCCCACCACTTCTAGAAGCCTGCACGGAGATAAATACTTAGAAGCCCATGTATAAGGAATCTTGTGATGGCTCTCTGAATCTGCAGGCAGTTTGAGAAGTGTGACTAGCTGACATCTCAACAGCAGATAACTAAGAACCACAATTCTGGAAAGGGTGGGAAAGGGTAAGAGGGCAGCAGCCCCGTATCTTCCCCAAAATACTGTATTTCTTACTCAGCCTCCAAACGACTATCCCAGCTTTTCCAGGGAAGGAGTATGGTAGGGAGAAGATAGAAAAAAACCCTCTGCTCCTCCCTCCACTCTCAGTTGTGTGCCAAGAGCTCAAAAATTGCACTAATTTGGCCTTGCCAGACTTTTCAAGGGAACAATTACATGGATCTCTGCCATTATGCCTTTACATTTAAAGTCTGCAACCCTTCAAAGACGTAGGCACTTGCCTGGCTTACACTGCTCACATCAACATGATATGAATGAGCTACAGGCAAAGCAGGGCTGGGACACGCATCCTTTGCAAGGGTTGTTGGGGAGCAGAAGATAATCACAAACCTCTCCCTCCCCACAAGGTGAAAAGCTTTACAAACCATGGACACTCTGGACTTCCCCCTTGTCTAAAGCCTCATTTTTCCCTGGAATATTTACCTTTCCTACATTTCCCCTCAGTAATAATCTAATCAAGTAGAATTCTTCTGGTATTAATCAGATGAGCAGGGGAGCACTTTGTGGTTAATATTATCAATTGAGGATGTCAGGAAGGCTTTGACAGGATTACCCTTGGAATTTGCCATTTATTAACTAGGCCATTAGCTAAAATGGCATGGCTGGGGTGGGGCTGGTTTAGCTTTGCACATGGGAGATGTCCTGGTTGAGGGTGGGGAAGCTGAGGGTGGTGGAGTTCTGTCTCCATCTGATTCAGAGATCTCAAACAGCTGCCTTGGCAGCCCTGAGATATCTTTCTCCATCTGTGTGCCTTTCTTTGATTTCATAATCTCTTCCCATTATTGGGAAACCATCACAAATCAAGCTGGAGACTGAGCTAGGAGAGCTTGCACCACCACGCTTAGGCTTGTGGTCCTGACCTGGGAGGGTGGGAATGAAACCTCGCTGTTACAGGCAGTTCTGCTGTGGGAGGACAGAGAGAAATGCTCCAAGCCCCTAGCCCAGGGCACCAGGAAGGAGAAGCTAGGTTTAGAAATAGAGGCATACTAGACTTGCAGAAGCAGCTGGGATACAAAGTAGGCACACACAAAAAGTTTAAGCAAGTGAGGAAAACAAAACAAAGAATTTGTGAAAAAATTTGTTTTCTCTCCTTGAAACTCAGCACTGCTGTTTGCCCAAAACAGAATGGATACCCATGGTCATGGTAATGGAAAAATACAGGCAAACACTAAAGAGGAAGCAATATAAAAAATATAGCTGCAACATCCTTCCCCTCCAAGCAGGCGTCTATCCCAGATCCCAGAGGTTCTAGGCATCATTTGCTGTGTGCTCCAGGCAACTTTACATGGGCTGTTGCTGGAGGGAACTTTTACAAACTTCAGTCTCAAAGATCACTGCACCAGAACAGAGACAGAGGGACCCAGCACTAGAAGTCACTGGGCCATGATGCAAATGGCCAAAGAGTGAAGAAAGCTCCCCTAATACATCATAGAGTATGTCTTTATTTACTCCTCATTCAGGCAGGAGCAGGGAAATAAAATAAGACCTCTATTCAGGGCCATTTTTCTTGGTAGTACACCTCAGGAAAGACAGCAGGGACTCCCTCTGACTGCTATCCCACGTGATGGCAGAAAAGAGCTCTCTAATCCTCAGGGACAACTGGAGCACAAAGCTCCAGAGCAGAGATTCTGGGAAGAGGACAACAGGAGCTTCTTGGGACGGACATGAGTCAGTACCTGAGAAGTGTGAGTGTAGCCCAGACAGGGGCCAGGTTTGAAAGCTGCCTCTAAACAGCATCTCCTGCTACCCTTTCTAGAGATAAAACCTGTGGCTGGATGGGAGCAGCCCAGTGGTGTGGCCCAGCAGGGCAATTTTTAGATTCTTATAAACCCCAGAATCACAAAGGCATTGATTCAGAGCTTGCAGCAGCTCTCGGAGTCTGTGCACTGTAGTACCTGTCACTGCATCCAGACACCCCACAGCATTTGTTTGTCAGGACTCAGTGGACTAACTGGACTCAGCAAGGAGCAGAACTGGACCCCCACAGAGCATTTACACGTTACTCTTTTGGACAGAGCTTTGAATACAGAAAGGCAAAAACCAGCATTCATCTCTAAATTCTGTCCTTCCTGGTCAGCTAAAGAAAGAATTAGCACTAGAATCCAAACTGCTGCAGGAACAAAAGCACATCCTATCCACACAGTCACCTCTGCTTTGATGCACACAGAGAACATATTTATGTAATTTCATTCACTCTCCCTTGAAATGTGGCAATTATGCATAGAAAGGCCTGAAAAATGAGGGTCTTGAAATTTCCATACAATTTGTAATTTATAAGTTTCCTAGATCACAAACCAAGATCTTGAGTTAGCCCTTTACCATTCATTCAGCACAAATAGAACTAACTGAAAATTCAACAGCTACTCCGTAACTTCTCACACTGCCTATGGAAAAACCTATCAAGTTATGTCTCAAAGTGCAGGTGTGAAATTCCTGCTTCTCAATTTGTTCCAGCAATTGCTCTGATGAGGGAACATCCCAGAAAAGGTATTTCTTCATCAGGTACTTTGCAAAAGTCTGGCTCTGAACCCAAATTCCCTATACCAAAGTAGTCTTCTTCACCTTAAGCAGATCACTTAGTCTTCATTTAGAAGGAAGGTTATGGGCTCTCCTTGAGGCAGCTTGCTCCAAAAAGGTCCACCCAAAAGATAAACGAAAAGCCAAAAAAATGTCAACAAAAAATAGAGACTGAACCTAGCAAAACTGCTGCTGATATTCAGAAGCAGAAACTACATGCCTCTTGCCTGAACAATTTCCAAACCATAAATGATGTTTAATGTGGAAAAAGTCATAAATGTACAAAAGTTACTTCTAAAACCAAAAACACAGAATTTCTTACTTATAGCTTTGATGAATGAAGTGTTTTGTATTCTGGCGTCATGCTTGGCACTCTAAAGAACCTTTCTGCTAGGTGGAAATTAATGGCACTGCATGTTGGCATGTCCACTGGCTTTGCAGCAGACTGGAGAGTGCCCTTCAGGATCCTAACACAGGCTGTCTCTGTTGACTGCTCAGCAAGGTGGAACATGTTCTCCTTCCACCAGTCGTCTGTCACAAAAAAGGGTTAAATAATAATAAAAAGACTTTAAATGGTGCTGTGCATTATGTTCTTTTGTGCTGTCAGCTCCTACCTGTCTTTCAGCTACTGTCCAATTCAGGAAGAAACAATGTGTGAATAAATCACGCGCAAACCAGAGGCGGCTCACACAAAGCGAAGCAGATTAAGGTATTTCAAAAGACACAGGAGTTAAGGAAACAGTGCTTTAGTCTCCGGTCTGTTACTGTTGATTTGCAGACATTTCCAAGTGTGTTCCAAAACTATATTTAAAATTAAGCTTTTAAAGTAAACATTTTCCATCGAGTGCCAAGATTGCTTTAATGCCAAAACAGAAAGCTCTGTCTGACACATGCATCATTTTCCAAGCCGGAAATGTAACAAAGCATTTAATACAACAGACATCATTTGATAGTCTCAACTTAGACACCCACTTGGCAGTGGCAGTAACCAGTCTTCCATCAACTGCATCCAAAAATGATGCTTGCCTAACTTGTTATCATGCAAAACATTAATGGGAGTATCTTCCTCTTTTGAAGTCCCTTGGAAATGGAAACATAGGCTGAAACTGCCTGGTACACAACCATGCAGAACATCTGAGAACCACCCTTCCGAGGTGGAAGCAAACAGAAGAACATTGGGAAGCAGAGCTTCCCAGCCTTTTCTGTACTGAGTCACATCGTGTACACACAGTGCCAGGGGATCCCTGTGGGAGTCACGGGGAACACAGGCAAGCAGAGCTGGTAACTATTTTATGGAAGTGGCATGCTGGAAGAAGGCAGCAAGCCTGGAGCTACCCGCTCAGCTCTCCAAAGGCAGCTGGTGACTGGTCAGCACACACTGTTCTGAGAGCTATCTGCTTTTTTTTCCCCTACCACTGGTTACTTTTTGCATTATGCAATCCCAAACTTTTGTACAAAGATCTTTTTCTCTTCCTGGATCAGTGAGTGGCATGGGTTCTTCACTTCTTCACCTAGTATGAAAAAGAGCTATTTTAACTCCTTCACTTCCAAAAATGCACATATTTTTGGTTATAAACACATGTATGACACCAGATCCTCAGGCTAAACAACACTGGATTCATAGTTTTCCTAGGCTTAAGTGGTCTGTTAAAAGAAAATCATAGCTGAAAATATGTGAAAATATTTTAAAAAACCCCAAAAACCAAACAAATCACTGTATGATTTGTTTAAAGACACTTGGTGACAATCTGTAGCCTTGCCCCTACACAGAGAAAAGGCACATTACCTACCAATGGATCTTTGTGAGCAGGTCCTGGTAGTTGTTTTCATCATTTCTAACAACCAGTGACTCAGTTTTCCTTTTCTCCTCCTGCACCTCACTGAGTGAATTAAACAGGCTGTCAGTGGCTCAAGGCCAAGTCCAGCCCTCTCTCTCTGACAGCACACTTTAATTTTGCTGTTCCAGCACTTCTTGTGGGACAGGTGCCCAGTAAGTGCTTTAGAAACCAGTGTTTACTATTCACGAGAGGAAGAATTTCAGGAAAAATACTATCGTAACCTCCATGACAGGAGTTTTTTATAACCCTCTTGTTAAAGTCACGCGCTTTTGGCATGGCAGCCTTCTGAAATGCATCTCCTTTGGGGTCCAACCCATTCTAGGGTTGCAGTTTTCTGTGCACTTGGGAGTGAACATTCCCTCAGGTCTGGTAGCATCCACATCCGTGACAATGTTCTCCCTGGGAAGCAGTGACTAACAGGCTCCTTAAACACAAGTCTTTAGTTCTCAAGTATGTCAGAGGAAATATATTCCTGAACTCACTCACTGTAGCATACCTGCCCTTTCCTTAAGGCTGCAACTGAAAAGACTCAAATCCTTTGTGTCTCAGCAGAATCTTAATTCCTGAACAGGCAACAAAGTTGAGTGTCCCCCCTCAACAGCTCATTAAGTTCTCTCTTTTTCGCTGTCAGTGTTTTTTGCTATTTGACTTCTAACAAGTTTTCTCTTCAAAATAAGCAACTTTTACATCACCTTAGAGCTGGTGCAGCTGGGTCAGAGTCTGTACACACAGTGACACGTCATGCACCGGATGCAGAGGGAATTTAGCTTGAGTTCCATGGGACAGATGAGGCATTTTTCAGCATTTTCAGTTCTGTTTTACTTTCTTGCTCATTATTGAATGCTGCTCCTGCTTCTTATCCATTTGCAACGTGCTTGTGTCTTTAGTGCTTCTGTACAGCCCTCAGCAATCCAGATGTTGCTCCCATGTTCCAACCTGATGCTTGCTGGAAATTATCTTTTTCAGGTGTTTCTATGTTTTTCCCAAAAGACTGAGGCACTTTTTCCTCTTTGCTTTTTCTCAGCTATCATATATGTGTTTTCCTCACACCTTTTCAAAATTTGCCATCTTAACAGTCCAAGGTGCAACATAGCAATGATCTTCGAGCAGTCATTCCTGGAGCTGCTATGGAAACACAAGAATTGCTGAAAAAGAGTTTTCTGGCAACTCATGGCTCCTCACCTGCAGCCTGGGGCACACCACCTGAAGCTGCTATCGTAATACCTTGTCTGCTATCTCATTAGGGCAGAAGGTAAATTGCAATTCTTTATTCCTCAGCACAGATCACAGAAGTATCCTGAATAAATAATCCTTTTTTTTTAATATGATAATTTTATTTGGAGACTGCTTCCAAACTTGGTTCAAAAAATGCTTTGGAATGAAGAATACAGTAGTATACATTATTCAAATGGATAAAGATCCTCATCACTGTAATGCTGCACCCCCTTTCTTTAAAAGCTGCTTTTAACCACTGAATAGTAACCCTTTTTTTTTTGCCCTAGTTGGACAACTCCATGATCAAAACTGCATTCACTAAACATGTACCAAGAGACTACAAAAAGACCTCCCTTATTTTCAGTAAATTAAACATATTTCTAATGAAGTGCTAAGACCGAGTCTGAGTTATCATATGCAGAAGCCTCCAGCTCCAAACGCATAGATAAGGAACAAAAGCTATTGGTACAGCTTTGAGTCAATGGAAACATTGGCATTATTTCTACCAGCACTGGTGAGAGCACAGACAGGTTATAACGCAATAGACATTCCTGAACCCCAAATTTCTCGAAAGAAGGAAATGGTCTTGGACCAAGCCTGAAGCTTTCTAGTGAAGAGACACAAAAGTTTGTCCTGCTGCCACACAGACTTTGTTTGGTGACTAAGTATGCCTGAGTATCTTGTTAACATGCCCTACAATCTTGAAAGCTGACCCTTTGCAATAAGAAGTGTGACAAAGAAACAAGCTCTTGAATGGGGAAAAAAAGGCTGCATGCCCCAAGCACTGTAACCCGAATAAGGGGCTTTCTGAAGGAACAAAGCTGCTTGTACACAGGTGCCTGCTCCTTGAGTCAGCGGGTGAAGTGCAAGCCAGCAACACTGCTGGGAATTGGGCAGCACTGGAGTTTGAAGCAGAAGCTGGTCTGCTTTGCCTCTCGATGTCACAACAGTTCCTGAAAATTTCAGAGTTCCAGGAGAGCTGCCTGACTTCCTCTGAGCCGCTGCCTCCAAGCTGCATTCGCAACACTGGCGGCCTGTGTATTTCAGGAATGCAAAAAACTGGCACAGTGAGGTCTATGATTCAGCCAAGACGATGTGTTGGGACATGACTGAAGTTAATTAAAAGGAGCTTAAGACAGACAGACAAAAAAAAGAGTTTGCAAGACTTCTTAAAGAGCCAATTAATTATTATTTGTGGCTGCACACGCCAGCTGTGCCACAACACGGAATCTCCCCAGCCCTTACCACTCACCTCAGAGTCTTTATACAGTGCCAAAGAAAACCCATATGCAGGTCAGCCTTTGGGAGCTCTGGGCCAAACTCCCTCCACCAGAGCTGAGTAGAACTTTACATTCAGCAGAACAGTCTTGTTTACACCCACAGATACATGCTTGGTCTAAATAGTGGACACAGAGCAAGAAATGAATGATATCTTGGTTGACGCGTAAAAAAGCACGGGCTCTGCAGAGCAGGATGACCCAGTGACAATTGTCTTTGTAAGCATGGACTGGAAAAGGAAGGACTGGCTCCATCTTGAGTCAGGGTCGGGGAAGAGAGAATAAATGTGAATAATTTCAGCCTCTCTACTGCATGATAGTGATCATTTTCACAGCTGCACGAGGCACTCACACTTAAAGAAGCATAGTTTCCCTGAACACGTTTCCAGACTAGTTTCCTGTAAGAAACTCACTGTCTCCTTAGCAAATCCCTAAGACTCTAAATTCCTTTAAATTCCCAAAGACTAAATTCCGAGTCCCGAGTCTATGGACCTAAACCCTTCATTACCTTCCTGAGGACAGCAAAGCAATGTTCACATGTGTCAGCAACCTCCTTGCTTTCAATTCTTCTGTACATTCAGCCAGCACTGTCCCAGAGGCACAGCTGAGCAAAGACCGGAGTGGGCCTTGCCCAGCCTTGGGAACTCAGAGCCACACGACTGCACAAAGACAGAGCAGCCAGAGCCACCCACGGGCAGCCTAGGCTCCTGGACCCATGCTTACCAAAACCTGCACTTTTCCTGCTAAAGAGGACAGATCCTACCAAGGTCTGTCAGTAGCTGACATGTATGTTTAACAGGAGGCTACAAATTTTAACAGGGGACTTTTTCCTTCGTCTCCCTGTCATTTGAGTGGCTGAGGGCGATCGCAGGTTCCAAGGCTGCCGTGTGCGTGTGACTGGCACGGCCGGGCTGCTCCCGCGGCAGGGCCAGGAGCCTCCCAGCGCTGCGGGCCCCACACCTGCTCGCACAGCCCGACCTGCACGTAGACCTTGGCAGCCCCTGTGGCATTTGCTGGGGTGGGGGTGGGAAGACCACGGTGTCATTTACACACAGGTTGAGCAAACCAGGTGCAATCAGTTTGGGTTTGGCTGATGAATCCTCCACCCTTCTCGAGCTATTTAACCCTTGCAGTGCCAAACCTTTATGCATGCCCAGGGCAATGATAGCGTTAGTGTGCAGAGGAGGCATCTGTAGATCAGTCATCATTCTCATATTGCCAAAGGCGACACAGGAGGAATGGGTCATAGTAAGAGAAAGATAGCCAGCCCTCCAGCTACTATACTCTTAAAATTACTTTAATCAAAGCAATAAATATACACAGTAAATATAAACACAACTGTCATCTGAAAATTGTTTCATTGTCCTGTCACCTAGCCTTGGACAAGCTACAATGATGCATGAAAACCCTTTGAAGAGCACGGCACAGGGATCAATAGGTTGCAGATGCAATGTGCAAGAAGGTGGCAAACGGACTGCTAGACAAGCCAAGCCTTCAGGACTGGGAAGTGGTGCAGCACTGCCAGTGCACTGTCCTGGGACACAGCTGCACGTTCAGTCCAGGTCTATCCCACGGGAGAGAGACAAGACCCCTGGGATCCACAGTCTGAAAACTGCTTTCTGGAACACTCACCTTTGGTCTTCACACCCGCTGAGCTCTCTGGTTTGTGGGGTATACACCTTGCAGCTCTCTGACACAGGAAGATTTGGGTATGCAGTTTGTAGCGGGTGGACAATTATCAGTGCCTGAGCTCAGGGGTTCATAAAGTCAACTAAGGGCTGTTTACTCCCAGTCTGTTATGTTCCTCAAAATTAACACCGTAGTAACAAAGCCTTAATTTCCCTATGGGAAATTGTTGAGTGCAGATCATTCAGTCTGCGGGGCACATGTCTGCAGAAAGGCCTGGAAGAGCACATTTTATTTGAGTTTCTGTTTCCAGTCGTTCTTCTAAACCTTTCACAAAGGGTTGAAGAAACGGGGAAGGGACTTGGAGGGAAGTCCCGATTTAAAGTAGCTTAACACCTTGCTGGATCCTTGCCAAATGCAGTTCAAATTAACAACTTCAAACTAGCAGGAAAAATGCTTCTCGCGACCCCTGGGGGGTCAGTGCAACACCCAAGCACCGGCACCAGGCAGAGCTCAGATTTGACACAAAAAGACTGGGTTGCTCACCTCTCTCCGGGCTGAAGCCTGAAGAAAGGGGCACTGCTTCCAGAAAGGGACAAAGCCAGCCAACCCCACAACAAAGGACACTTTTCAGCAGCACATAAAAGGAGGGTCTGGCTCTGCCCCTCCGGCCAGACCCCACCCCTCGCAGCGTGGAGGCCTTCCCCCACCGCCAGCCAAATCTAATCAAATCTGACACACAAGACAACGCGGACGGACACTTGCCTTAGGCACCCCCCTCCTCTGCTCCTCACCCACAACCTCCCCCCGACGCACAGGGCGCTTCCCTGCTTGAAGAGCTCAGGGCAGCTGACGGCCCCATCCCTGAGCCTGCCGGCCATCACCCCTCCGCTCGGGCAGGCACCACCCCGCAGCCCCAGCGGCCCCGAGAGGGTGAGGTGAGCGCGGGCGCACCAGCAGCCTGGACCTTCTCCGCACTGATGGAGTAGCTCTGCTCATGAGTGGGGAAAGGCAGCCCCCGACCCTGCTGTAGTGGGGCACGAGCATTCCCTGCTTGCAGCCACAACTGAGGTTCCCTTTTCCCTGACACCCTCCATACCTGCACCCATGTACCTGGAGGAGTCGTTGCCCCCCCCAGCCCTTACAGTTTAAAGCACAGCTGAGTATTGATTAAAGTACACAGGAACTGGGCCAGATCCTCAACAATACAACTGTTCCTTCAGATAGGAGAAAAAACCACAAAGCTTTACAATAGTCCATTTAAGCACTGGTGAGACAATCAAGCAACTGCTGAAGGTAGAAAGCAACTCAAAGCAGCCAGACCTGTCTCATAATAGCAGGGAAGGCTGAATATTTCCTAAAATTGCCCCTCCTGCATTATCTACTCCACTCCTCAGGTCAGGACTCAGTATGCTCCAGAGTGGGCGAGAGTCCTACAAGGAAAGCTGAATAAGCATTGCTTGAAAGGGAGGAGGCAGGAATTCACCAAAGTGAAGAGGAGGAGGAGAGAGTACAGGCTGTTTTTAGAAGTACTGGCACCACCTTAGTCTGCAGTGGCCAGGAAACTGGTTGGAAGCCCCATGACTTGAGCAAGACACCCAGACCTGGGAGCCAGAAGAGGAAGGGACTTGGCAGAAATTCCCCCGCAAAGCGAGGAATCATTTATGCAGCAGAATATTCAGCTTGGCCTCACTGCAAAGAAACGCTGCCAGATACCTGATCATGCCACCGGTATATTAGCACTCCACTCCCTTGCTCCAATATAGCCATGAATCTTCTTCATGCACTTCTATCTTCCACTTTATCGGTTTTACACAGCTTCTCTCTAACCCTCGTCTTCCTGCACTGCCCTGGGGCCATCGCAGTGTTCTCCAAGAGCCATGGGTGTCCCATCCCCCTGGCTCCCAGCTGCCCAGCCTCATTCCTTCCACACTTGCCCTTTGGGCACTATTGTCCCACCCCCTCCTTTGAGAGGCTCATAGCATATGGAAGGGTGAAAACCACCACTCTGGCCTTCCTAGGGTTAAAGACAAAGAGGCCAAGTATCAAAGAGCCAATTCAGGGAAATTTTGGCACCTGCAGGAAGCTGAGATAACCTGGCTGATGCATTGCTAAACTCACCGCTTCAGTTTATCTTTACCCTTCCTCTCTGAAGTAGCTGCATGGGGCTCACTCCACGGTGCAGTGTGGCATAAAGCCCTGGGTAGCCAGAATGTCTGCAAGGAAACAGAGCAGATAGGGGAATATTCTATCATTGCATTTATTTTCTTACTTGCTTGCACCACAAAAGGAGAGTGAGAGACTCGATACTAGGCAGCTGCAGCACCCGACACAGTATCATGATGGAATTAAAACGCACCTTTCCGTACTGCAGAAAGTTGCCTGGGTCAAGGGTTGGTGGTGCCAGCGTACACTGATGGGCAAAGTCTGAGAGGTTTACACCCATGCCAGCCAGAACTCAGAACAGAACAGTGCCACTTCAAATACATACGGACACCTAAAAGCTTCACTGAGCCAAGTGGTGGTCATGTGCTTGTTTTCTGAATGTGTTGTCTTTTTTCTAATTTAAAAAAAAGAAGCAGAACAGTTTTAACTGTTAGAGACTTTTTCAGGGCACAACCACACACCAAATAACTTCCCTTTACTATATTCTGTGGAAACAAAAAGAACCCTTTTAGAAAGACTATAATCAGCTGGTTAGAATGTGCGTATCTCTCTTCCCAATAAAGACAGGAAACATAAATCTACACTTGAGTTGTAGTTCTGTTTTAACATGTCATCTACTAAGACTGTCAACTCCGGTCTAGCTATGAAAATCTGTTGCTAGAGGAATAAAATCCTAGCTGAAGTCTAGACCTAAAACATAACTATCCTGGAAACATTTGTTAATGAACAAATGACTGTGTAAAACACACTAGCATTGACAATTGTGTTTTAATTATCCTCTGTGTTGAAAAGAAACAGAAACATATCCAAATTCACTTGGTCAGTGCTAAAAAATGAGACAGAAGAACGGAAAGTTCACTTTGCACCTGATACTTGCCACATTGGGTTTGAAGTTACACAGAACTGGTTCCAGACCTTTTGTTCGATGAATCCCGCTGCAGACAGGACCCTGCATTCTTTCCCTTTTTGAATAAATGCTTGCACAGGGAAGGCCTTGTGCCCACATAGCAAAGTGGGTGACACCCACAGGTATAGAAGAAAGCAGAGAAATGGATTTTTCATCATGGCTAAAGGGAGTGATGTACTTCTATGATAAGCATAGAAGTACAAACTTTGTTCTTGGATACTTCAAATTAGAATAAGTCTGTTCCTTTGGGTCCATGCCTAGTTTTTCCAAGTTATCTGGATTACCATCCTGCCTTTCTTTCCACATACTCATTCAGGCCATGAGTTTAAGGCTCCTGAAAGGCACCAGATGTTGAGGAGAGGTAGGGTGTATTTGTTTGTTTGAACTCTCCTTGCAAAAACAACAATAAAAGAAGGGAAGAACATTGGATGACTTCAGATTTGCTTTCCAGCAGAGTATGACTAAGGCAGGGAGGCAGCCTGGTAAATACACTCAGTCAGGACTCTGGGGTGGGACAAAAACATACGGAGAAACTCAACAGAAAATAAACAAGAGAGATAGAAGTTTCCAGTCATTAGTAGAGTGAAGAAAATGGAGACCAAACAGGTGATTGGGAGGTAGTTTTTTGTGGACACAGCCTGGAAGGGAGGAGAGCCAGGAGTTTAATCTCCAGGCATCTCCAAGCACAGTCTAATATGGACTCAGCAGACTGACAGACTGAAGCAATAGGTGAGAAAAGCGAGGGCAGGAGACAGACCAGAGAATAAAGCTCACTTGGAGGTGGGCGGTCCAAATGCTGTGCTGGACCCTGTTTTTGTTAGTTACTGTTGTGTAATGAGAGATTTCACATTGGCTTCCTGGAAGCTTATAGTATTCAGGAGTCTCCTCCAGGGAACTTGCTGTGCCTGAGTGGAAGAGCACAGTGACCAAGGTGAGCCACAAGCAGTTATTGGGAGGTGGAACAGAAAAGGTGTGAGGATGAGTATGAGGAGAGAAAGTATCTAAGAAATCCAAATTGATGCTGGTTTGTGGGACAGGGAAAATCTGAAGAGGAAAGGATAACAGACAAAAGGAAGGTCCTGGGAGAGAACACAAGTTCTTTGAACTGAAATTCTGCTTTACTTTAAAACACACACATTGCAACAGAGATGCGCACAAGCACACACAAACAAGTCAAGTATCCACATGAACACAGTTGGTTCTGGATATCCCTTCTTTCTTTAATTGGTCCCAGGTGAGGCATCAACAATCACATCTGGAAATTTTTATACAAATGGCAGGAAAGCCAATGACTCGGGTCACAAATATTTCACGCTCTCTCTTTGCCAGAAACACGGGACAAATGTGGTTTACATCTGCCTCCCTATAAATACACACACACTTGCAAGATTCTCTGCTATGGCAAATACTTGTGCATGTAAAAGCAGAGCTGGTCAGTGTTCCTCCCATCCACCCAATGGAGATTCGGTCGGAACTAAGAAACTGGATGCTGGGTGACACCTGCAGTCCGGGTCAGGCTTATTGTGGGGATAAGGATCAAGAAATGGCAAAGACATCCTTACTGGCTGTAGAAGCAAAACACAGAATCAAATTACATGGATGAGCACTTTCAAAAGCTGCTGCAGCCCCTGCCTTCCAGACCCACACTCTCCATGAGACCACAGTGTCAGGCACACCCAGTTTCTGCCTGACATGCAAACTCAGCTTAACCTTCAAAAGCTCACCTTTCAAGAAAAAAGCCACTGGGTCCTCCCTTAATCCCCTACTCTTCCTGCCTCAGGTGCCAGCTACCACCTGAGTTTATCCACACAGAATAAAGAAGAAACTGTAATAGTTTCTTGTCTGTGATGCACCAATTCAAGCAGAGCACTGCCTGACTTAATTAGTTCTACCCAGTATGCACTGGTCCTGCAAAATGCTCTACAAATTTAACTCATCTCAGCAGTAAGGACCAACCTCTTGGGCATCAGAGGATGAACTCAGATCAGGTTCTAACAGTAGCACTGTTTCCTAGCAGGAACACTGTGCTCAGCTTCTGCACAACTACTCTATGAGCATGATAATTGCAGAAGATGGGCACTATCTGTGTCAACAGCTCTCAGGAATGCAGAGAAGCTGTATTTCTCTTCAGTACTAGCTAATTCTTAGAAGTACCACAGTATCTTTGCTCTTCTGAGATGTCCTGCTAGTGTAGGTGATGGTGTTGGTACTTAGCAGTAGACACTGGTTTAGGAGAACTGAGAGCTGCTGGGTGCAACAGCGTGCGTGGCCGGCAGAGCCGGGCAGGGACAGCTTACACACCCCTCATGAGCCACCTCTGATCCCATCTATGGCAACTTTGTGTTGCTCCAGGGGTACAGACGCTGCAGAGGTGACTTAACTAGATGTCAGAGGGAATCTCCTAATGCCACCAAAGCAATCCAGTTGACATTTTTTCATTCTCTCTGCCTGCCCTTGGCATAGTGGATGTACCAGTAGCTGTTTACAGAGCTCTGCCAACTTCTGGGTAGCAGGGTATGACATGGCTCACTGCACTGCACCCCTAGAACAGCCTGGAGTCTGCAGCTCTGAACCCCAGGACGATGAAGCTGCTTCACAGACTTAGATCAAAAATAATTTTCCCTCACTGAAGAGATTGCCTAAAGCTAAAGACACAACTTTACCTCCTCTGAATGTCCACTGTTATGCTTTCTGCCATCAGATTTTGTAATGGACAAGAGTCAACAGAACCCAGCTATTGTATCTCTTGAGCTTGATCTTTTCCCTTAATCTGTGGCATTTAGCTAGAGCACCTGGCCATATTTTCTCTCATCTAAAGCTTTAAAACAAATTGGAAAGTTCCATGTATATTCAAGCAGGAGTTGATCACTTGGGCAGAACAGCACAAGATACACATTCTCTTAAAGTCAGTGGAATTCCAAAGGCAAAGCACTTAAAATTGACAAAATGTCATCATTTTTTATTCAATGTTTAATTAACACATTCAATTTACCTCTACTCCCACTGCTGCAAGAGAGATGAATAGCTTACTAATTTTAGGTGGTTTTTTAAGGATTAAAGAAATTTGATTAAACATTTCATCTTTCGACCGTTGGATCTTTAGAGCACTCCATCAGTCAGGCTCAAATCTGTGATGTTGCTGGTACCTATCCTAGCCTCACAAGTCCAGAACAGGTACTGCTGTACCAGGTACCTCGTTAGCTTCATTCTCTTTGGACTCCTACAGGGGACACTGCTGGAAACAAGATCACTGAACTGATCAATGAGTTTGTCATGGATGGATCACACCACTTTCTGGAGCTTTCCTGAAGCCTACACCAGGCTGGCCAGCATCCCTACACAGGACTAAGGGAAACTGAACCGAGTAGAAGCACAAATGTTTGGAGTCCTCGTTGCAAGTGCTGACAGACAGTGCTGTGCTCTGATTTATTCTCTGTAGCCTTTCTAAGGGCACACATTGAAATGACCTCCCCACGTGTCTCATCTGGTATGCCACAGGTGTGAGGCTGTTGCTGCTCTTAACGTCTTTTAAGTGTTCCACCAGATGAAGAGATGAATTCCCTTTGTTCCTCGGAGATGGCGTTTCTTTCATTTCCTGCATAAGGATGCAGTCCACACTTCCAGTAGAGGGAACAGATGATGCAGGCCTGGAGGGTAGGGGTGCATTTGCATGGGATGGGCTATCAGGTGGGTTTGCACAATTAATCACTTACGCCCGTCGGGCTGTACGGGGCTGGTAACAGCAGAACTGTTCTGAGAGGGTGCTCTGTTTCACAGGAGCTTCAGAGAAGAAAACCATCATTTCAACCCTCTTTGCTGTCAACCCATGGAAAGAGTCCCCTCAAAACCAAAGCTGAATGAAAGGACCATGATTTAGCTTATTTGCATATGTGATTATGTAAATCAACCTACTGCTTCTTATCCCATGGCAGCAGACCTGCCTGCAGAAGAGCCTCCAGGTCTGTGCCACAGTGGAGAAGATTGGATTATGGAAAGGGACATATGTGTGAAAACAGGTCCTAGCTGCATATTTAGAGTTCATCAGCAGGCACGTGGAAAAAAGGGTGATTTAACCCTTCACTGTCAGAGAGACAGGAGAAGAAAACAGTACAACAACCATGGAGAATGTTTAGATATAATGCAGCAGCCTTTACTGGAACATGTTTAAGGAAGTATTCTGTCATCACTTGGACTGCTGTGTGCCAAAGGGTTAATGATCATAACCCAACAGAAATCAAAATGGTGAAATAGTTCTAGCTCCAGGATCATCACAAGAAGAGCCATCTCAATCACATGTCACTGTCACCTTGTGATGTGCACATAGTACCTGCTAGCTGCTCACCAGCATGCCCAGTACCCACCTCCTGAGATGCATGTGCTGCATTACCATACAGCTATCCTGCATCCCACTGCTGTCTAGCCTGTCATCTGCTCCAGCCTTCCAGCTGCCATCCCACAGACGCAGCATCCAAACCAGTGCTAGCTGCACCGCCCAGGACATGCCACGGCCCTGTAACTCCTTACCCTTTTATTATGGATCTGCCTGCCTAGCACCCCACTATCTCCCAGGAGTGCCCAGGGCAATAACAAAGCAGCTTCTTATCACTGAGAGGCTCAACAGGCCCTGGCAGTGTAGCAGCACTGCTGGGGTTAACACAGCCGCAGTCCAGCATATCTAAGCATCTGTAGGAAGTGGAACACTTTTAATCCTGTGAAGAAACTGCTGCATGGATGACAGAAGCAAAGAGACCAGGCCATCTCCATCTAGAGGAAATAGGAGCAGTGTTCAGGGATGCAGGGACAGTGCTACATAGTATTTTGCAAGCTCTAAACCATCTCTTACTAGGGCTAATAGGGCACCTCTCACAAAAAAACCCGAACAAACAAACAAAAACCAACAACGACCAAAAAAATCATTAAAAGTAACAAAAGGAAAAGAACTGGCATCTCTAAAGAACATGACTAATATGAATCAGCCATCTCAAAAGTACTAATTTTAAACTGACTACAGGAGTAAGTGACAATAACTTTAGGATTCCAAGAAATGTCCCAAAGCAAAACTAAATATGTCTCTGGATTTCTCTTTGTTCTGAAATTTGAATCAGGATGGTTTTGGCCAAGAGTCACTCGGCTTTTAAAGCCAACTTTGACCAATTTAAAGTTTCTAAAACAAGGGAAACGAAGTAGATTCTTTAGAGGAACTTCGCATGTGTGACACAAATTCAAAGCAAAAGGTGTTGGGTGGGGGGAGGGTTGGTTTTGTTTTGTTAATCCTACCATGACTAGCAAAACAAGAGGGGATTGTAGCAAACCTTTAGGTTGACCCAGACCAGCAACATCTCTTCGAGTTATTTTGTTGTTACCTACCCTGGGTCAGCCACCCTGACCTATGCTTTGTGAATATATGGAGAAGTACATAGGGCAGCTGACACTGGCTAACTCTGGCTCATTTTTCTACTGTAAGCAGGACTGAGGTGAGATCAAACAGTGCTGAGTCAAAACCAAACTTGTAAAATGGCAGTGTTATACACAGCCCTGGTAGTCCCAGAGGACCCACTTCAAATATCAGCAGTTTGAAGGGTAAATGAATAAAAGAAAATTCCTTCACTTACAGGATTCTTCATCCTCTTACCTTCCTCATGATCATTAGATTTGATGCCCTCAAGGATGAGATAAAATTCAAGATGCTGGGGCATCTGGATTGTATCTGTGCTCAAATCCTAATGTTTAGATGCCAGCTTCCTCTTCTGTGGTGACTGTGCCTCTGCAAATCATGCTCAGAATCAGGGGAACAACCAAATGTGTGTTTGTTTTCATTATCTTCAGAATTAAGAGAGGGGATTAGGTGTGGGGTTTCTTGCACGCCAGCTGCACTGCTTTAGCCATAGCACTGTACTGATTCTATGGTAGAAAGGATGACACCATAGGAACAACATCCATCTAGCTCCAGCAGAAGTATTCTGGCAACTTGCAAGATAATTACTAAACTTCCACTCATTTTCAGTTTTTTCCTCACTGTGGAATTCAGGGTATGTGGTGGTTGGAGTCCAAACACCCCTAGAGGCTTGTATGGGAGGGACTGCCAGTCATGGTCACTCCAGAGAGGAGGGAGAAGGCAACAGAAAGGAAGGAATCCAGCTGAGGGAAGGAACATTGCACACGGACAAACCCATCCCACTGAGCATTGCAAGGAGGAGCAGGGTGCTGAGTTCAACACATCCTAAGGGACAGAGCTTGGAAGCAATGAGAAGGTCTCTTGGATGCAGTCAACAACAGCAGTATGAGCTGGCTGCTGGCAAGGGCTGTCGATGCGATGGCAGCATTCACATTATGCCGCTTTTTCCCATTTTGAATGCCCCCTGTCAGGCTTGTACCACTCCGAAGTACGAAGGCCATATATACACTAAACCTCTTCTCTTCAGTCTTTTCAAGGTTGGCCATGGACCTGTGCTGTTACCTGTATTTGAGAAGGCCTGGAAACAGCTCCTGACAACTGCTGATCTCTGCAGTCAGGAACTGACAAAAACGTGGCAAATGTACCCTGCAGAGACAGCCTGGCACGTTTAACCTCCACCAGCTGGAAAAGCGACTGCTGAATACTGGAAACTGCTTTATCCACAGGGTTGGTCTAAGGCAGCTCTTGTCAAACTGACCAAGAGCTTTGTGCCCTAACAGCAGGGTATTCTGTACCCGCCGCTCCTCCGTGTGCCCGCAGCAGATAAAACAGCCCAAGGTCAGGGTGTGCTCTCAGTGCAGCTGCTGCAGGGAGCACTGGCAGTGCCCTGGCCCCAGCCTGAGTGCCAGCATCGCCGCCATGAGGCAGCCAGCCCCAGCCTCAGAGGTTCGATTCCAGCAATGCCTTCCCGTTCCCGGCTGGCTGTCTCCCATGTGGCGACGCATAGCACTATTCACCCGACTATTGGCCCAGCCCAGAACTGTTTTTATTAGAAAACACTAAGGCAAGCCTTTCCAAGCCTCAGAAGAATCATCTTGTAAAGATCTGGGCTTGAGATGCCAAATGATTGCTGCTTTGGCGGAGTCTGCACATTCATTTTTTATTGGTCACAAACGCTTTCCAGATGCTGGCATGCTGGCTGCAGATTGCAACTCTGGGGACTTGGCTCCTAGCCCCAGTCACTTTGTTAAACTCTTGACCTGCTGTGGGTTAAAAGAAGCGGGGAATGGGACTGAGTCACCATGAGGGCATTGCTAAGAGAGAGTGCGCAGAGACCCATTTCAGCAGCTTTCTGTGCTCAGCTGGCATGGAAAACATTTAAGGTGGTCCACAGCAATCCAGCTCAGCTGCCAAAGCTGGTGAGAACTGCAGCATAGCACCAGCCCGGGCTTTAGGAGCAGGGGCAGAGAGACTGCCCTGCAGTTGGATTTTCCACACTGCAGCCCATACACTTTCCATCTTTTTTTCCTCTGCACAAGTGGATTTCCCATCCCTGCTCAAATACTAAAGCAATCCTCTGAGCCAGAGCCATGTGCAACATCAGACTGAAAGCCGAAGCCTGGAAACCTTCCTTGGGTTCAGGTTTCATGACAAGCCTGAAGCTTGTTCATCAAGAAGGTTTGCAAACCTTTGGGGAAAAAAAGGCTTTCTGGATTCTCAGTTGTTACATGGTGTCCCAATTAAGGGGGAAAAATAAAATAAAAAAAGAGACGTGAACAAGCAGAAGGAAACACAATTTTGATAGAGCTGTTTGATATTTTTCTGAATGGAAAAATTTTCCCTTTGAAAAACATAGCTGTTACAAATCATTGGGGTTTTTCTCTCCCTCAATAGGGCAATTTTTTAAAAACGCAATATTTTGCACTTTTGGATAGATTTCCTAACTGAAATTCTGCAGCTGATGACTTTCTTTAATCTCAGTTTTCAAGAAGAAAAAGTTCTCTCAAAACCTCAATTCAAAGAGAACACTTTCAGCTGAAATGAAATTTTTCATGCTGCTTTGACATACGCAGCCAAAAGCAATATTTCAGAAAATGTATTTCCATTCAGAACTTCTGGACAGGAAGGAAAACTGTTCTTGATAAGATCAATTGACCTGAGTTTTGGTGCAGTTTCCTCTTCCCCTGTGTGGGGACCCTGCTGGGGCAGGAAGTGCTCTGGGAGCAGAGCCCCTGCACAGGTCCTCTGCCCGCATCACCTCAAGGCTCTCATCCTGCTCTCCCACCCACTCCTTTTTCAAAGTGCTGCCTAAACCACAGCCCTGAGGAGCTCCTGGGCTCTGTGCTTGGGCAGATGATGAACTGTGCCGGATGCCAGGCAGGACAGGGATGGGACGGGAGGCTGGTGCCGGAATGCAGTGCCGGAGATCAGCTTCTGCAGCGCTCGCCCAGTGAGGCGGTGCTGGGAATGGCTGGTCACCCTCAGCCGGGGGAAACTGCCAGCAGAGGTCTGCTTGCTCCCCTCCACCCTACAGCTGGGGATGGAGACTTTCCAAGATGCTGATGGAAGCAGGATGCTGAGGGACAGCTGGGTGCTCACACTGCTCTGAGTGTTGACTTCTAACCTTCCTTCAGACCTTCACGGGAGCTCGATGTCACCTACAGGCTGTTCACTAGAGCAGGCAGGGCCAGAGGGTCTTGAGCAAAAAGGAGAGAGGCAATGAGCCAGTCCTGCTGCTTAAGCCTTCAACAGCCACACAGAGAAGAGATTTCAGTGAGAGCTGGGATCTAACTCTTTGTACTCACCCTCCTCAACAGAGGCCTGCCCACAGCTCTCCTGCTCGTGTTTGGAAGCAAATGCATGATCCCTTCAGCATTACTTGTGCAAATAGAAAGCTCTGCAGAGAGAGTACTGGGGGAAGGTTTTATCCAATGGACTTGGTCCAGTGATGCTAATTAAATCATCACATTAGAGCTGGGGGCTTTCTTGAGTAAGTGTTACCACTTGAGCTGAATCGCACCTCAGATCACAGCCAGGTGTGTTCCCTGGATCCAGAGAGCCCCGCCAAACTCATTTCACTTGTGATGCTAAGGCCAACTCCAGCACAGTCTCCAGAGGTTAATAAAACAGGGGAACGACCCAGTGTAAACCTGAAATCTTTTAGATTCAGCCAAGTGGAAATCCAGCCTAACTCCCCACCCAAAACCAAACAACTGAGAAAAAGAGAGAAAGTTTTACATAATAATCTCTCCAATGTTACAGCAGACAGTGTTTCTCCGAGGACATTATGTAATGTCTCGTAAGGGCTTTTAGCTGAATTATCAGGTGACTTGCACAATTACTAAAGAGAAAAACAGAATCACAGGTGAACACTGGGTGTGAGAATACACATCTGCCAGTTGTACATTAGCAGCTGGAGAAATGATTCAGATTCAATGAGATGTCACTGGAGATAGGCTCATACTACAGACCTCAGATTCAGAGGACCTGGAGCTGTTTCAGTCTGACTTTCTGGCCCAGGCCTATCTTCTCCAGCAGGAGGGAGGACCTCTCTGCAATCCTTTGTAGAGGGACAGACTCTCCAGGCTGAATTTCCCTGCCACCGCAGATCTTCAGGCCTTTACAACAGGAATCCCTGTTCTGAGACTGATTGATTGTGCCACAGTGACAAAAAAGAGAGCTCTTGGCTATTTCTTCTCCCACAGTCCAAGAATGGGAAGGATGAAAACATTCCAGATGAATTCACACTATGTAGATGCTGATGTTTACTTCCAGACTGTTCTCTCCCTTGCCCCTTCTGCTCATTGAGAGCTGTAGGGGTACAGGAGGAAGAACATGTGCAAAGAGAGCCAGTACATCAGATAATATAACCTCTCATGCCAGCTTACCGACTTCTGTCTCACAGCAAGAAGTAGGGGAAAAAAAGCCCCAACAGCAAATTCTGCTCCAGAATCTCTCCCTTCTGATGGTTAGGAACCTTCTAATTACCAGCTAAAGTTACTACTGGCTTGATGATGCCCATCTGTTCATGTACCAGTACTGCCTTTAGTCTAAGCAGTTGTTCTCCTCTCTGGCGTTTACCTCTCCTTTTTCTCCTGTTCTGTGTATTTATAGAATTTCTCTCAGCCTTCACTTCACCAGATTAAAGTTTTATTGAGGGCAGATTTATCTAATGGGTTTTACATTTGCTTTTGCCATACATTGGTCTGTATTTGTCCAGCTTCAATGTTTGAATGAGGCAGCTTTGTTTTCAGATCAGCCTTGTCCTTTTAGCACATTGCTAAAGAGGTACCTTATAGATTCATGAAACCAATGAATCCTCTATTGCTATGCAGAGTGCTTTGCAACAGAATAAATATTCACATGAAGACAAATCTACAAAGTACTATCAACATGGTAGTAATTATTGAAGCAAGGGGTAGATATTAGCACCCAGAAGGCAAGAGAAGAATAAGGTGGATGGTACTGACTCAAGTACTGTTGTTTGAAAGAGAAAAGGCACTTGGCACAATGAAGAATTAACTTCCAGAGAAATGGAGAGACTGAGTACTGCTCTTCAGCAAGCCCCTAGGCAACAAATTGATCTTCTCCTACAGAAGAGGAAAAAACGAGTGTTGCCAAATTTTTTATATTTCAATGTATTTTCTGTAGACGGTTCTAGTAATAGCAGAGTAATTCTGCAATTGGGATCATAGAATTTTACCACAGGAAACATAAACCCTTAATAATCCCCCACTTGCACCATAATCAAATTGCTAGTATCATAACCTTTTGTGGTAAAACCAGCCAGACCAGCAAAGGCGAATGCCTCTTGGGTGAGTACATGCCAGTCTCACATGATGTTGGGATGAGATAGGAAGGCTTTGTCCTGTCTGGTTTTGTGTTCCATAATGCTTTCCAGTGTAGTAATATAGCCTACATGCATACTGTCCTCTCTCCTCTGATGTATATGTGATAAGTGATGCATTTAAGCCAGAATGCAGCTGGTTTAAATACATCTATGACCTGCATTCCCAGCAGAAATCACCTTAGTTTCCATTTTCTGGCCAAATCATTGCTAATATTTTGATGTCGTTTCTACTGGAGACATTTTAAAGGATAGATTTTGTACATGGGTATAAACCAAACTATTCCATTGACAGCTGACAGAATTATTTCCGATTTCACTAGGACAACTGATAAAATCTCAGCATTTCATGTCCCTCTCGAACTCTGCTGTGAAGTCTTGTTGGTTAACTAACTTTTGTATTTCACCCCGAGGCAGTTGAATTAGTCTAGAGAGTGAATAACTCTGAGTTAATCCGTTACACTGCGTGGCTTCCTACAGAGAGAGCAGCGCTACACAAGAACGTAGCCTCAAATAATTGAAGGTAAGTGCAACTCATTAGGTGGAATTCTAGGAGATACGGTCAATCACCCAGGAGGCTTTAAAAGACATTCACGTCTGTTTAAAATGCATTTGGCTGTACATCCTATAGATTGAAGGACTGTTCCTACCCCGGCAGCAAAGCACCTCCCGAGTGAGGATGGGGGTCCTACCAGCGGCTCTCCTGCGCCCCCTGCCACCTGTTCCCTTTATTGCAGAGCGTTTCTGGGATTGCCAGTTCCGCTGACTTGACACGTTCTGATTGCGCAGCACATGGAACCTGTGGGAAGGGAGGATGGGTGAAAGGAGAGTCAGGAGAAGATTCCTGTGAATCAGCCTGGGAAGAGCTGGTTTCAGCTCACCCTACTCACACTGGCCCTCACTGCTCTTGCACTCAGAGTTGAAGTCAATCGAGGTCCACTTGCAGACCAGAAAGCTCCTTCATTTTGCTTCCATTCTGGAATCTCATCTTTGTTGTGTTCCACTTTGGAATGGGGAAAAAGTATGGCCGTATTGTTTGTGCCTGGATTTACACTCTAGACTTATCCACACCTTCATGTCAACACAGGCACAATACATAGCAAGAGTAAGAGATTCATAGCAGATCTCCCTGAAATTCTCCCACTTTGAACTCTGCCAGGTATCACCATCATCATCGTTATTATTATTACTACAACTATCTTAACAGGTTTGCAGGACACACCACTGCCAACTCATGATCCAGTGGATCTCAGCCCTCAGCTCTGGTGCCTCTGCGCAAAGGGACCGTAGCTCCCTTCAGCAGCCGCTCGGACACAGCACCTCCCCAGACCAACAGGACCTTCCAGCAGGAGCTCCTCGGTGCAGCAGCACACTGCCTTTGCACCAGGGCATCCACAGCTCCCACATCAGCACCTTGCCTCTCCCTGCTCACTCCTGTCCTCTGTGACTCACCGTCTCTTCTCGCATTCACATCTGGTCCTTTGCAAGCACTTCATCAGGAATAAATGAATATATGTATGCATCCATAGGCAAATATCCAGACCTGTATCTGATACCATCATACCAACAGGGATCAAGGAAAGAACAGTGGGTTTGGGGCCCCTTATGAAGAGGTGAAGATTGATGTTGATATAGATAATGTGTCATCCTTAACTAAAACGGGAACAGGCAAGAAGGAGAAGAAGAGAAAGATACCCTACATAGATCCTAGGGGACAATATTTGTAAAGAAATCTCAAAATTCCCCTCCAGACATCCCATTTAGGATTCCTGGGGTTATGGAGAGAGAAGGCTGCCCAGAACACCCCCATAGATTAGGGAAATGGAAGTATGACTAATTCTAGTCCATCATACCTCCCTACCTCTGGAAAATAAAGAATAAGCACTGACTGTCAGGGAGCAGCCAGCAGCTTGGGACTGAGACTTCATCTCCAGGAATTTCTTTCTCTCATCTCTTTGCTGACAAAGAAACAAATTTCTCTCTTAAACATTTCTTGCTTGCTTTCTCTATCACTCCCTTCCTCTGAAAGTGTAAAATGAGTCAATTGGATAGCGAATCAAGAAAGAAAAAAAAGAAACATTCATTAGAAGCTGGAGAGTGTAGATATCTACCTTCAGTTGTGGGGATTGGCACGGATTCCTACCCATAAAGATAAGCTTCCACAGCTGTAGTTCTAGGAGGTTAGATCTTCCTCCAAGCATGATAAGCCTCAATCCATTGGATAGTACAAAGGGAACAGGGATTTCCCCAATACTGGTACTAACTGTGTTATATTCCACCTTCAGGCAATATATAATGGATGAAATCTAGTTTTCTAGTACAAACATGGGTAGCTCCTTGAAACGGTTGTATTGATATAGTAATTACACCAGACAGTGTTGTTTACTAACTGCAATAAGACACCATAATAAACGATAACCTACCTTGATATTATAATACTGTACTATGATTACAGCTAAAGCAAATATTTTGCTGAGCTAATGAAAGTAATTTAGCACATATAAAAATCGTAGTTTAATTTCAGGTTTCACAATTGCAGAAAGTGCCAAACCAATTTGAAATCCATAGGCGTAACAAAAGGAACCAGCAGGTTATACAACCAGCAGTCTTGAAAGAGAAAAAAAGAAAAAAAAGAGAAAAAGAGAAAAGATGAGCCAAGGGAATCACTTTGCAGAATCGGAAGGAAAATAATGTTGGAAGTGTTATAAAACAATGTGGTTGAAATGGTCACAAGAATGTTTGAATTGCCTTTCCTGTAGAGGATTAACAAATTCAGCAAACTGTACACATGCAGTGACAAGTTATTTGGTCACTTTTGTTTAAAACACATACACCCGAAGAACACTCTAAATAGGTAAACCTCTGAGAGGGAACCATGCTGCTGTCCCTGCTGTAATAGCAAGAACGATTGTAGCCATGCTATGATCTGCTGTGTCCCGCAGAGGAATATTCTGATTATTCTACACCCTCCTCTAATGCCCTTTGGAGCTTTAAGGAACGGTGAGAAAACTCACAGAGCCATGACAAAGCTGTTCACACCTCGATCATCACTCAGGTGCCCTGGTTAGCAGTCATTGCTAGCGCTGCTTCATAATCCTCACGAGTTGTGTAGTTTTTAAACAGTCAGGTGGTAGGCGTGTTAAAGCAGGAAGATAAATTCTTATTCAGGTAGAAATGAATACATTTCCATTTGCTAACCCTAAACCACGTGTGTGTGTGCACAAACACACTCATACACCCCCCCCCCCACTTTATCCTAATGCTTTCCAAACACAGCCTTGCTGCACAGTGCATCATGCCTTAGGGGTAACTACTCTGAATGCTTTAGGACAAGGATTGTTTTTTCCACTCTCCAGTCTAAGATTAACAATATTTTGCTCCTGCCTGATTTTGTTCAACAGCAGTCAGTTCTAATATTTCCATTTAGATGTAAGTCAGGCTTTTCAAAATGGTGCTGAATTCTTCTAGTTATCCAGTAATTGCAGTGAGCAGGCTGGACAGGTCTTCCTGGCCTTCAGAAAGGACTGAATACGCCATCTCTGGGTTCCACTCCTAACCCTTCCTTCAACAGCCTTTTCATTTGCTTATTTCAGTGCTGGATCCACCCTATACATAAAAGGCTTAGCAAGGCATCATGCAAACCAGCAGAGGTTTTCAAAAAAGCCTTACATGCAGGCAGAGCTACAGTTAACGTGGTTTGGGGTAACCCCACGAAACCAACAACTCCAACTTTGCAAGAAGAGCAATGACTCTTCCTCTGCCACCCCACACTGTCATAGTTGAAATGAAGATGTAAACAGTTTTCATCCATCCCAGCCTCACCCCATTCAGCACAGATGTATGAGAAACACCAGTGGTTCAAGTCATAAGACTGAAAATTGGGGTGTTCATTCTGGAACTGATGGGCACATACACACTTAGCCTGGAATATCATAAGCACAGTTTGCCTTTAAATCACCTTGTAAGTGACCCTGCCTTTGCTTTCCACTGCCACTCAAGGCACTGTATTACAGGTGTGGAAGTGTCATTGGAGCATGAGCTCTGCATCCTTCCTTCGGAGTGAGAGGAGCAGGGTAGGGTCTACCAGTGCTGAGCTTCAAGCTGCTGCAGGTAAATTTCTACCATCAAAGTGGATCCTCTATCTCTGCATTACGTTGCAGTCATTCTAAATTAAGAAGAGAGGAAGAAAAAAACCCCATGATTGGAGACTGATGTTTTATGAAAGCTGAGATTCTCCCCCTCTGCACGATACCATCTCCCACATCAGAGGAAGCCCAATAGCCGTGGGCTTCCCATCCAGCTCTGGCTCCTAAATGGCAAAGCTGCAAACAAACTCTAAATTAGGCAATGACTTCAGGTAAAAGCAGAATTACCACACACTTGTCAAGCAGCCAATTCAAAGCAGCAAGACCTGAGGAGAAGGCTGAATGTTTGATGGCTTTGCTGGCTTGATTGGCTGCCACAATGCCCAAGATGACCGATGACACTTTCTTGGGCAGGAGCCATCTCCTGCAGGGCCCACACCTTGAGAAGAGGCTTCTCTCTGTCAGAGCAGCTGGCTCCTGCAATAGGTTTACTGGCTGGATGTTTGCTCCTTCCCAACTTTTAAAACAGGTCCTACTTGTAGGGGGGTGGTGGGGGTCTTGGTGTGTCTCTGGTATTTATAATTACACATTTATTGAGCTTGTGCAATCCTAACTCCAGCTTCAGGCCAAAAGTTCATTGCTAGAGGGGTTCAATAAAGAATTTCCTCCTGAGAATGGAGAATTACATCACTTGCCAAGTGTGTCAGGCGGTTTTCCAGCCTCCTGTTGGGTCACACCCATTTTGACTACTCTAGTGGATGGATACTGTACATGCCTGGCTGTATCCTTAAGCTCTCTTGGATTAATCGTGTCTGTGTGCTCCACACTTCAGAAAAATGAGTAAGGTTGTCATAAAGCCCTTCCTATCATGGGCCTCAGGACCCTGAAAAACCTGAAGCAAGTCAATGCATAAGGACCAAAATGGGTTTCCAAGCAGCAGACAGCCACCTGTTGAATATTTTGCATGTATAACCCTAAAAAAATCAGACTTTTCTTTGCAAATCCCATCACATAGGCCTTGGTGACAATAATTACATTTTTTCTGATGGAATGCTTCATAATCTCAGGGACACATCACTTACCATGCTGGAGACAGTGTCTACATTAAAAGAGTGATGGTTCCTGCCCCAAAGACTTCAGTCCCTATTCAGCATGATGCCTTGTTTCTTTCATATTATTCCTGTGGCATCATGAAGAGCTGAATACATAATGTATTATCATCTTTAGCTCAAGGAAATACAAATCCTTTTCCTTCCATATGCCACTAAAAGATCATTGCCTGTCTCTCCATACACAAAATGCATGCCTGAAGACCCCGAAGAGAAGTAAACAGTTCACCTCTAATGCTCTTAGGTGATATTGCACCATGCTGCCATGACGATTAACAGAATAATCCCAGTGCAAACAGATAAACCAGAACTCTTACACAGACAGTTTTAGTTTATGGTGGAGTCTGATACTACTGTTGGTAGCAAATCAGAGGAGTGAGGCTAATTTTGTTGGCAGTATTGAGGTTCATGTGAGTATAAATGCTCTTCCTTAGCCTTTCTACATCAGCTCTCTCGATAGCCTTACTGCATTAAGCCTTGCAATGCAATACACAGTTTTTCAGATGGAGAAACTGGAGCAAAAAGCCATATGTCTCTCAGGGGATCTCATCAGGAGTGAAAATGAAGGCATGAACACCTACCTGTTGCTAATCTATAAACTCCATTTGCTGACCACCAGGCTAAATGTTTTCCACCTCACAGGTGTATGGGCTGATTATGAGAAGCAAATTACAGGAAGACATGGATTTTAGTAGAAGAACAGACTGGAGTGGAGGGATTAACGTGATTTAATGGGTCACTTGGGGAGGAGAATTGGCAAACATAAAAACAACCCCATTCAAAGAAATTTAGCAGATGAACTAGGCCCTAACTGTAGACAGATAGCTACCCTGCTGTAGATACCAGGTGCCTTTTCTCCCAAGGAAACAGCTCAGTGCTCATAAGCCTCAGAGCTCCTGCACTCAAAAAGGAGCAAGGAACACACAAATATTATTTGGGGATATAAAAGCAGCACAGTCTGGTGATTTCTCTTACAGCCAAGTCTGCCAGAATCCACATAACCTTCCCAGCTCAAATCCTGATGAAAGAGCACCCTCAGCTCCCACTGCCCAGAGGGAAAACTGCACATACTAAGAGTCCTGCAGTATGAGGCATATGAGTGTGGGTATGTTAAGGATTACTCTAACACCAGGACCTTCAATCAATTCAAGGATCTCGTGCGGTTTCAATGTTCCTGGAGCCAAAAGCCCGAAATAATGCAGTTTTTTCATTCCCCATGTTACACAGCCTGGAGCCAGTCTGGTGTCTGGGATAATGGCCAGTAATGTTTCTGAATGTTTTTTGGGTCCTGCCAGAGGTTTTGAGCTCGGCAGATCCCCATGACATCTTCTTGTGACTTGAGACTGGCTTACTGCAGCTAAGGCGGGCAGCAGTACCTGCCATGTCAGCCCCCTAACACAAGGCACATCAGCCATGTCAGACACCCAATCTTGTCTAAACAAAATGGTCACTGAAACGTTCTGTCAGTCTTTTAAACATACTCACTGTGGCACAGCTTAGCTGCAGAACCCCCTGAAATCCATGGTAATGTTTTCAGAGACAGACACATGGAAACTCAAAAGCAGGGGCTGGAAGGAGCTTCCAAACATAAATCACATTGTTGCTGACCAACTGTGCCAGACCACCTTAAATGGACACTGTGCCCATCTGCTCTTCCCCTCTCCTCCCCCACACCTCCTCCCTCAGGGTTGTAAACCATCCTGCAATATTTAAAGTAGCATTGTTCACCTCCCTGCTGAAGCCCCTGGACCATCTGAGCGGCTATATATTCTCTCTGTGCTGTTTGTTATTCCTGAGGACATGCACATTGCTGAACATACTAATAAAAATTTCATAAAAGAGGTTGCCAAAGGGGTGTCTATGAGGAGATTTGTAAAGCTTGCTCACACACACATGCACACCCACACTCACTCGCTCTCCATTCACCATTAAGAGAGGGCTGCAGCAGGCAAAAGCAAGTACCCCTGTACAACAAAAAGAAACGTCTCTGCTCCTGAATGGGACCAGGCAGGCTTAGGTAACAAAGATCTGTATCATCCAGTGATTCAATAAAAGCAAACACAGAAGCGTGTTCCTTTGCAATCCCCAGCAAGTTAAGTGAAAGGCAAGAGGACCTAGCAAGAAAATGCCTGCACGAGGCACGCCAGTATAATAGTGCTGCGTGTGCATGCTGGTGTAGTGCCTGCTCACTCATCCACAGCGTGCCTGCTTGTACCTTTCCCGAGTGCAGATGGAAAGGACAAGGAACAGCACTGACTGGAAACGTATTCCGGAAGAGTGCACTCCCCCCCAGGATGCTGTCTCCATCCCAGGACTCAGCAGAGCAGCACTGGCACTGGTACTTGAGTCTGAGCATACACAGATTTTGAAAAGAGCTATATAATAGTTTGAAGCACTGAGCAAATCCTTTAGCCACAGACTGTCCTGCCTCAAAGCTAATCAGAATTATGTCTCATAGGATGGAAGGCATTTAGGAAAGCTGAAGTGCTAAGGGCTGTTTTTGATGATTTGATTACTTTTTCTCTTTGCATCTTTCCCTAGATGATCAGGTCTCTGCTTAGCAGATTTAACATTCAATTTCAACAGCCCTCGATTGTTAGCTCAGATTTTCTGTGCTGGGCATGAGATTTAAAACATCTCTTAAAACTCTTCAAACTGGTATGTGTGCAGTATTCGTCAGATGCTTGCTCCACTTCTGTGTTGGTGGTGAAGTCACATGCATTTTTATCTGAGCTGTGTCTGTGTCTCCTGGAAAATGCAGTATAAATGTATGTGATTATAATCAAATATAACAAGAAAAGAAACAAAATCCCAATAACAAACACCAGTGCATGTTTTGACTGTACTAAAAAGGTAGAGCATCTATGGGATTGTAAATAAATGACCTAGAGAAGTCAGGGTCCTTATTAAGGCAGACATTAAGAAATTATTACAACGCAGGTTGCTGCCCTGACAGCGACTAACAGCCCATGTGGAATGGTTATGGCAGAGCATTCAGTTACACATTAGAGATGTTTTTATTGTTAACACATATTTACAGGCTTCATGATCTCTCTTGTAAATTCATATTAAGGAAATGTAAGTAGTCAGCTTTCAGAGCTGGGCCTTAAATAGTTGGTGAGTTTTACCTTGGATGCACAGGGACAGTCTCACAGGATGGAGAGCTTCCTTTGTAGTTGCCACAATGGAAACACTCAGAATGGGAAACACCCAGCAAGTATTTAAGCAAGCAGCAAGTTTAAAGGAACCAACTCTCTTAACACTTAGGAAAGAGGACTTCAAGCACAAAAAGATGGATGTTCCAGTGATGAGGCCTACTCCACTGATATATAGTTAAACACACATGGACAAATGAGTGGGCTGGTGGTCAGGTGCCTGAATCTCCAAGGATAGATATTACCTTAAGTAACATCAGGATGCTATTTCTGCTTCAGTTTTCCACCCAAGAAGTCTCATGCACAATCTACTCCTGTACCATAGCAAGCATCAGTAATTATTACAAGGCAAACAGATTCACACTGTGTGAGGTGCCTTGGCCACAATTTTACTCATGTACAAGAATATATTCACTAAGAAGAACAATTATTTTCTAGATTATAATCTGTATGTGCTGAATATTCCATATCTGTTCACCAGCTCAGCAAGCTCCACATGTATATATTTAAACACAAAATGTACAGATGTTCACTGTAATTTGCCTTGCTGAACATCATGCCTATTTAATCCATTTTGAAGGTCAAATATATTTTAATATTTTGGCAAATGCCTTTGGAACCAACTTAATTAAACACAGTTAAATTGGGCAGTAAGTTTTCCTCAAAAATGCTTACAACAACTAGTCTGAACAATTAGCTACAGGCTTAGACGGCTGCAGCTGGAGAGCTGGAGCTGGGGTGGCTGTGCTCTGCCAGACCTGCGCTGGCTCCGAGCGAGAGCTGCGTGGGTGCCTGCGCTGCCCTCCTGGCAGCACACCACACACTGGGGACAGGGAGCAGCAGCACAAGGCACCAAGGCAGAGAAGTAAAAACTGCAGATTTTAAAAAGTGAAGGAAGCTCAGCAATGCTCTAAACCTAAAGGAGGCTCATCTACAGAATCTCTGAGGATCCCTGTCAAGAGCATCACACATTAAGGTAAATGAAGTATTAGTGCTCTCAGGAAGGGTGCCAAGGCCTGGGACTGGAGCTCAGTTGTTCGCCTTAGAAGAAACCACCTTCATGTGAGATAGATACATAGAAAATGTATGCTCATCTCATGGTACACACATGTATCAGTGCAGATGCTCTGCTTTGCTACACGAGTGCTCAAGCAGACGCCTTTTGCATGTCAGCAGGAGTCGATGCAGGGTTTTCACGTGGAATGTACATCTTATTTTCACACGTCAGCTCAACAGCATGCATGAACACCAGATTGCAGGCACATGTGCACACGCATGTGTTCTTGTGAAATACTCTGGCAAGTATGCAAGCTTTAGGAAAATGTTCTGTCAGACATTATGTTGACAGATGTAGATGCAATGCCTCTTCCAACTTACAGAAACCAATCCAGACATCATCTTTCCATACACAAAGCCAAAACTGGAGTGCTAAAATTCAGCATTGACATCACATCCAATATTTTAATTGTTATCACTTGACCCTTTGGTCCATGCTTGTTCAAGGCAGCTTCCTTTTTATTAATATCTCAGCACACTGTGTGACACAACTTGAGTGTGTCCTAATTTAATTTTAATTAGTGCAGACTTTTGCTTTCCTCACTAATGAAACAGTGCTCATTACGAAGTGTAATTGAAGACCCCTAGAGGGAGGGGCGCCTGGAGACCTCATTGTGTTGGTACCCGGCATCCTGCCCAATAAAATTCCCTTCTGAACGAAAGCAGTTTTATCATTAATTCATACTGCAGGGGGGCTAACTCGCTGCCAGCCGCTGAGTTCATACTGCTCTTAGGAAGAGCCCAGAGCCTGTTTGTTTTCTCCAAAGAAACAATTCCAATTTTCTAATGACTAAAACACTTAGATCGTAAATCCTTCTGTCTCGTTGTTAAAAGTATCTTTGAAAAGCGGCTGTTATGAAAGTATGCCTCTCCATTAGAAGCAGACTATTCATGAACTTTTTTGTGTGTGCTTTTAATTGAGCTTGAATGATACAAATATTGAGCTGTGGTTAACTCCATTTAAAAAAAAAAAAAAAAAAAAAGAAAAAAGAAAAAGATAAAAAAAAAAAAAAAAAAAAACAACAAAAAAAACAGAGAGAGTGAGACAGACAGGACAGGAAACATGCTCTGTTTACAAGCACTCCAAGATGACCCGGGCAATCACAGTAAGAAGCAAATGAGCTCAGAAGAGTAGGCCAAGCAGGTGGTTAAGTGACCACCTTTGGATGTACACATGGAGTGCCACAAGAAAGGAGGTCTCCATGCCCAGAATACCCCCAGGCTCTCCATTTCTTTGCTTCACAGGTGTGAAATCATGGTAACTGCAGAGAAAAGTTCTTTAGATGACTGCACTTATATTTGTTTACAGCAGACTCAGGGCTTTTTTGTAATTTTGACTTTAAAAGTTTCCCCTCTCAGTTACCAGACAGAACATCAAACTGCCACTGCATTCTCTGGGTAATGACAGGGTATTGACTACAGGGATTTGCTCAGAAATAGTAACTGCACTTCAGATTCACCTTCTGCATCATTCCAAGCCAAGGCTGGAGCATGCCAAGCCTCTACAGCAGGACAGGACAGGACAGGACAGGACAGAGCAAACTGGGCCTCCAAGTTTATCAGAGCTATCACCATACCAAACACTGGAATTGGTAGATTTTTTTTCTGGCACCAGTGAGGGTCTTGAGTCTGGGCAGTCAGCACCATGTCTTGTGAGAGCTGGGGGGCCTGTGCCAACAGAAACACAAATCTGTCCAGTGAAGGGGAAGGATTAACATACAAAAGGGAAGGGGATTCAGATTAACATACAAAACTGATCTGATGTTGCACTAAAACCTTCACTTCACCAGTCTGGGATTAGGTTTTAGTGAACATGCTCTGGGGTTAGAGACATTTATCCAGTGTTAACCCAAACAGTATTTGTCTGAAAAAGGCACCTCCCCCAAACAGGGCATCTGAAAAATGCACAGCCTTTTTGCCAGCACAGATCATAAAAAGTTGCTGATTGTGATTTTTCCTCAAAACCAGCAGCAAAAAGGCATATATTTCACCTAGAGCAGTGGAACTTAAAGGTCTTTTCCCTCTCTGGTTGTAAACAACACCATAGCTTGTAGTCTAATAAATATCTGAAATGACAGCAAAGTGACCTCTTTTGGTTTCTAACCCTACAATGCTTCTCAGAGCAAAAGCCTCCCCCTCCCAATCAAGTCTGGTGTGTACATGCTGATTTGTAACACTCCCTGCCATCCCATTGCAGGTCAACAATTACCAGCAAAGGCGACTGTTTTCCAAATTTGTGCTGCCCAAGTTTCTAGGCTGAGGTACCGTTTAACAACATTGAGAACCTTGCCAGTGTACAGTGTGCTCAAAACATGAGAGAAAAATTGCATGTTTACACAAACCCAGTCCACCTCCTTAACCTCAAATTAATGACTCTTCATTAACGTTCCTGATATGACCTTTTATAAAGCAGCAGCAGAACTAAAAGATCCATGGACAATTGTGCATTCAGATGACTCCATTTCCAGTGTAGTTTGGAAGGTGAACCACGATTTAATTGCATCGCCTAACAGAAAAATCTCTGTGTCCCTGTGTCCATTATAATCTTAGGCTTTGGTGATAAGAAAGTTCAGGGAGACACAGGGAAGGGATTTTGCCCACTGACTCACAGCACCCATCACCAGCACAATACCATTAGTGAAACCCAGTTCCTTTAATAACGAAGTGTTTGATAGACACCGCTGCTCTGGTTCTGCTATTAATCTTGTCCTGATGCTGTTACATTAGGGGATGTAAACTATCTTTTCTCTCTACTCATTATGGAACCTGCAATTCACATCCTCCCAGGAGTGCTCCAATTAGCCAAGCCTGCATCACACTCAGCTTTCCATCAACTTGCTGCATTATGCTGCGCTGGAAAAGCTAACCTCCTACCACAGGCATGCACAGAAACAGCCTGCAGTAGCGTATCACTGCTGACTCTTCAGATACATTCTCTCTAAAGCTGCAGGTTTTGGTCTCATCAGCAATTCTCGAATCTTTAGACAAGAAAAGCAAATCCAACGATACAATTTTTTTAAGTAGCAAAAAGACACGTATGATTCTTGATTGTAGCAGATCTAGGGGAGAAGGCAAAGGCTGTGTGTGACCTTAACCAAGCTACTTTTACCTATCAAGTAAGATTTTGTACTGTCCAGCACTGCTGCTGAAAGAGATACTCCACAGTCTGAGTAATCCTCTCTTCCTTTCATGGCACAGTCAGTTAGCAAATAGTTAACTCAGTGTTTTGTGACTCTATTCTGTTTTGGTAGGTTTTTAGCTCATCTCTTTCGTTTTCCTAAATTGCACTTCAAAGTACATGTACTCCAGCCCTGGTCTTTTACATGAACAAGTGGGTTCTGAGATTAGACTTGCTTTTGCTTTGTTTTGTATCTTCCAGTTTAAAAGCAAACTATTTCCGCAATGTCTCCACAGTTAATGTCATTTTGGATGACAAGTACGAAATTCTTGTGGCTGTCTTAGGTGAAATCAAGTAGAGGTTATGGATTTTGCTTCACAAGTGAACTTTCTTCTCCATGGGAACTAAAACTGCTTCACCAGAGGCTAGTTACAGCGGCTAGGAATGTCTCCATTCCTCTCTGCTCACAGCTCTTGTTCTGTTCAAACGGTGATGCTTATTCTCTAGCCCAGACTCTGCCACTGCCTTTCTGATCTGCGAGCCTGACTGCAGCTGCTCCCTAACTCGGTGCTGCTTGTTGAGGAGCTGGTTTGGGGACAGCAGAGGCTTTACTGCTGCTTCCAGGGGCTTAACCACAGCTACAGCAAGACATGCAAATGTAACCCACGGCTCCTGGCTGCTTCTAGTTGTTGCCATCGCTTTAAGCTGTTTGGGGGACAGCAGAATGAAGTACATGTAGTATCTAAGATTTCAATCTTCAGAAATTAGTTTCAAGCTATGCTGAAAGTAGGAAGAAGCAACTCTTCATGCAAAGCGATGCAGAGCTGTTGATTCGAGCGCCTGCAGCCGCTGGGCACGGAGCCGCGGAGTCAGGGCGCGCACGGAGCGCGGGGCTGGCTCTGTGAGAGCCGCACAGCCCCGTTCGGCAGCGCACGCTGCAGCAGCGGGGGAGCAGAAAGGGCGCTGCAAAGGGCGCTGCAGAGACCGAGCAGCCGCAGACACCACTGAACGTGCATCCTCTGGTGCACTCCAGAAAGAGCTAGAGGGTCATTGTGTTTGCGGGGTGGGGCTTTTTGTTTGTTTGTTTGTTTTTTAATAAAACATCCTCCCAGCAATTTGTAACTTTTTAAGCAAGTTTTCATCCTGCTGCCACTTCATATAATCCAGCCCTGTAAAGCCCAGATCTGAGATTTTTTTCAGCATCTTCTAAGCTCTCAGCTTTCCTTAGTTTGAAATGCAAACTCTGCATATGTGCATTAGCAAAATGGCACATTCCAGTGCCTGGGAGTGAACCACTGTGGAGGTGACATTGGGCAGGGGTTACATGTGTATGGAGCAGCCAGCTGATGTGTGAATCCATTACTGTTATCAGCAATGCATTCAAATGACCTACTTTTTAACACTGTCACAACTGCCCGACAGAAGAATTTAGTAAACTGCTAAGCATGCAATTCTCCCTTTAGAGTGACAGAAGACTAACACGTGCAGATACATAGCAGTTAATCCTCCTCAGGTATACCTACATTTTTCTAGGCAAAGCTATCAAAGAAAGGTAGGGAAAGCCAAGAAAGACCTTTAAAATCCTGAGTGCTCTTTTCCAGCATGGAGTCTCCAGGTAACCATACTGGATAGTGCTGTAAATTGCAAGTGCCAGAGATCCCAGGCTCTCAGATCAGCAGAGGATGCAGAAACTCATTCAGCAGCATCTAAGAGGCACAGAGAGTTTATCACTGTTCCTCTCCTTTGCTATTCATTGTGCGTTCCCATGAATGAACTTTGTGCATAAACAGCAGCTGTCTTGGTTCTCAGTGAGCACAGCCTGCTGAAAAACATACTACAGAGCTCCATTCTTACAAGGGGATGTTATTGTTTGTTATATTCCTTACACATCTCTATTGGAAAGAATAAAGTTCCATTTCATCTGTAGAAATGTTTAAATGCAGCCACATGCTTTTAAGCATACCTACCATTAGATATAATCAAATATCATGACTCTCCCATTTTAATTGAATCAATTAAAAAGTAGTCAAAATTTAAAAGTATTAAATGATAGCATTTTGTTATCTTAAAAGTAGAATAATTGTACTGACCATAGACAGGCAATAATAAAATAGTATGAGAAGTGTGTTGAGAATGCATTAAGAATATGCTGAAAGACTACTATAAATCTTCAGCATTTGGCAGAGATGAGTTTAAGTAATGAACCCAAATAAAGCAATCTCACTGATTTCAACACAGGCCAATTTTGATCCAGATCTTATCGAGATTAGGTCCTGTACACATCACACACAGCTGAGCCAGAGAGACAGACAATCCTGGTCATCTTCCAGCCACATCTGAGGAAACATGACTCCTGCCTTCTGTTCTAAAGGTACAGGACAACGGGCACTCAGTGAGAGACTGTCACTGCGAGGGCTGATCCAAGCCACCCTTGGCTTACCAAGGAACCGAGCGCCTGAAACAGATACAGCCCCTCCAGACTGAAGACAAAAAGGGTATGAAAATACAAACAGAGGGATGACTCAAAAATCTGCTTTTCCTAAGTAATGCCATGCCAGTAAGCATCTCCTCTCCTCTGCCCCAGCATTTTAAGAAACAGAGTGCTTTTGGAAATCAAAATCAATCTGTCCACTACTTATTTGGGAGCCAAGGCAGGGACACAGACTGCAGCACTCTGGCTGCAATGATGGTAGGCAATGGTGCATCTGCTGCTCCACTCTCCTGAACACATCTGCTATGAGCAGGATAGATTACAGAGGGCTGAGATATCTTTGGCCAATAAGCACTAATCATGGTGGAAAAAAAATCCAATATTTTTTTTATTTAGAGAAAAAAACCAAAACAAGACAACTGCAGCAAGCAGTATGTAAGATACCGAAAAGTCTTTTGTCCTCATTTGTCCCCTGAAAGCTGTAGGCACATAAACACATCTATGTACTATTTACATGGACAAGCATGTTTACTGTCACGAGCACGCACAAAAAATAGAGCTAACAGCAGCAGGAGAAAGCAAATGCTTAGCTCCAGCATAAATAAAAATATTCAAACAGAAACAATGAAGACCTTTCAAGCATGTTAGTGCACTCATCCATCTTCACTGCCACATGTACGTGTACTACCCCTCCCAATAACAGAAATCTCTCTCTTCCCCATACGTCCCTTTCCTGTTCTTGTTCTTGGAATTGCACACACAGCTTAGCAAATGACCATTTCCGACCAGACCACCCCTCTGCGGTGTGCTGTTTTACTCCCTAAAGCTGCTAAAATGTAACACATGCAAGAAGGGGTTCAGCTCACGCGTGAACAGGGCACTGACACTTGCATAAGGTGGTGGAAGAGAGAAAGGGACTTTGCAGTCCCGCATAGCCCTGCAGTTACACACAAGAGGCTGGTGGTGTGGGAAGGCTTGTCACTCAGCAATCAGGCTTGTCACTCAGGAATTATGCAGACTAGGTCAGGTACCAGCAGGACAGTAGCATCAGCTTGCTTTGAGCTGGTTATCTGAGTGAAGGACCCGGTTGCTACAGCTGCAGGAGAAAGCAAACTTTGAGAGTACAGTTTACTCCAAGTTTAGGAACAGCCCTCCACATAAAGGGCCTGCTTTGGAGGCTGTTGTCCTGTCCTTCAGACCGCTGTTCATGAACCAAAATTTGGGAGCCTGCCTTACCATGCTGATCAGATCTGAATTAGCAACCTAAGGTTGCAAGGCCACTTACAAAGGGATTTTTCCACAAGGATTCTTAAAATTAGATCACAAGCAAAAAATGCAGCTTAGTCCTTCAAAAGCTGCAATTTGCTAAGGCCCTGAAGGCATTTTGGCAACTTCGCTCAAATATTATCTACCTCTCTTTGCTGCCAAATTTGAAGATAAATTTCTTTTCCATGGGCTCCTTAATGTCAGTAAAAGCTTGGTAGTAAAACTGCAGTGTGCAAACCAGGTCAGACAGCTCAGCTCCTCCTACCAAGGCCACTGGAACTGCTCAGGTCAGGGGTGGGAAGAAGACAGAGACTTCTGGTGATTTGATGGAGGCTGCAGAGCTGGGGTACGTAGATGCCCAGAGTTCAACATTCAGATGACAGGAAGCTTGCTTCCCTCTCAGAGCTCTGCTGTTTCACCAGGCAATTCTTGTCCTCTACACTCACTAATGTTGGTTTCAAATTTAAGAGCACTTTGTTGTGTTCTGCACAACAAAGACCTCCCTTTATCAGAAGGGGGATATGCCCTTCTACTTTACTCAGGTTTTCCATACAACTCCATTACACCTGTGATTTTAGTGCTTGTTTTATGGCAGGAACTTAGGTGTTCTCTACAGGTCTCTTCATCCTTCTGGAACCCTGGAAATGCCCAGGACCTAAGAAAACTCTGGAAACATAATTATTTGCTGTATGATTCTCACCTTTCACAATATACATTTTTCCCTGAAGCATCACACACTTTCCAGTTTCATGCTACTTCTCCTCAAGTTCTATTGTGAACCTCCAATTCTTGTAGCTAATCAGGATTAACATGAAATTCATTAAGACTTTCACTATAATAAATATGTAAACCAGAATGGTTTTCTTTTCCTTTCCAAATCTAACTCTCATTTCGAAATGAGTCATTCAAATCCAATTTCTCTAAGTTGCATTCTAAGTTCCTCATGCTTCTAGTATTATTATCTAATAAAACTGCATTGGTTTTGCACCAAACCCAGATAGGAATATGTTAATAAACTTCACATACAAGCATTTCAGTTCTTAAATTCTCCTTTGTGTTCCTTTTAGCTTTTATAGTGACTATAATTCACTCTACATGAAAAGAAGATTAAAATGGCCCGTTCACACAGTGGGACTTGCTCTGGCATGAGCCAGTTTTGGAAATAATATGAGCACAGAGCAAGAGTCAGCTTTGAAGATGACATAAAAAAGCAAGGCTGTATTAGAAGTAGCTGTATCTTCTTATTGGTAAATCCCACTCCTTTTTTCTTGATAAAGGAAGGCTGCTTCTTTCTATCAAATTATCACTGCACAACCAAACAGTGGCCGAGCAGCCGTGAAGCTTCCTCTGGTTATGCCCCCTGACTTGTCTAAAGGTTTTCTAAAGCAAAGCTGATATCCAGATCTTTACGTGTTCCCTAAATACGTGTGTAATGTGCAACCCTAAGACACGTGCATGCACTCACCTAATCCACAACATCCAGAGAACGTGTCTCTATTTTCTCCAGAACCGATTTTCCAAATGATGGAGATTTAAAGTTTCTAATTTTTTCCTTTTCCTTGATGAAGGATTTTCACTTTCTTAACCTCCTGGGGAGGCAGAGTCAGAGAAACAGCAGCAGGGCACTGTAAATCTTTGAAACTAATAATTATTAAATACATAAATCTATTTAATACATAGAGCCTCCAAACACGCTGACTGGATAATATGAGAGAGAGAGATCCACACATAGCAAAAGGGCCTTGCCATCTTTCCAGACACAAGGCTGGAACTGTATTTCAGTGACAAGGCTTCACTTGCCAGAACAGTTACTGGGCAGGAGCCTCGGGAAACCTTGGGCTTCCAGCTTTTCATTCCACACTACCAGCAGCTCAGCTCGAGTCCCTGGCAGGGAGCTGCAAGCAGAAGGTGGGAACCAGACCTCCTGAGTTGTTTCAATGCCCGCAATTCCCCCCTCACGCCAAGCCTTCGAGCCCCTGAGTGGGAAACAAGGGAACTGCCATGCCCAAGGCAATTAGCAGAGACACTTGAGTCAGGGCTCTACACCAACTCTCCGCTGGAAGCTTGGGTCAGATCTCTATGATAGGAACAAATCTCTACCTCTACAAGGTAGAGTTAGGCATTTTTGGGTAGTTTGCTGTTCCTTTCTTTATTTGGGTTCCTTTAAAGTTTCATCTCAATTCTGAATTCCCTGGGTACGTTAGTGCACACTTCTGGGATGATACATATTGCAGTGTTGTAAATTACTGACATATAATCCGAACTTCAGCTCCATTTTAGCACAGACCTGTCCTGTGATTATGATTCTGAATGTAGATTCATATTTTGCATTTGAAGACTATATCTTAATATTTGCAATAAAGAGAAATGTCAAGAATGTGAAACTCTTTAACTAGAACTGCACTTAGAAGAAATGAAGAAAGCCACCCATGAGATTTTGGTAAATGTTCAGGAAAAAAAAGTGTAGAAATGTGACAGTGAGGTCTAGGATATCAAAATTCAGATATATGTGATGAGGAATTTGAGAAGACTGGACAAGAGCACTTTCAGTGGTTTCCTCTAACTCAAAGTATTCTATGATTTATGAGAATATCTTTTGTTTCGACCATTAAAGAATTTGAGTTTTTTTACTCATGTATTTCTCTGCCCATGTTGCTCTGAATGCCAGCACTAGGGAAGTTGCAGATGATGTGGCCCGGGCACTCGTCCTGTCTGTGATGGAAACGTGATGACTGCAACTGCTGCACTGTGAACGCCACATCAAATGAGGTGAATGACGGGTTGAGCAAATGAAACAATCATCTCCATATTTTGTTGTAGGATTTTTTCCTAAGAAAATATGAAAGTGAAATGTGGTGGACAGGTCCAAGGAGACCGAATTTAATCTGCTTTTGAAGTTTTTTGTGGATAACAAAAAGGGAACTGGATGGATTTTTGGAGGGATCTCCTTCCATTTTGCAGGCTAATGGAATTTGCTGAAACAAGACCACCAGCTTCTTTGCTTATAATAGTTTGCAGTAGATTTAAATATATTCATTTTCTTCTAATAGGTGCCAACACAAATACATGCTGAAGATGGGCCTTGTCCAGTGCTCCAGATGCAAACATCCCTTTACCCTAATGGTACTCAAAATTCAAAGTTACATTTTTCAATATGGAAAGTTTGATGAACAGAATAATTCTTCACATCAATGACTGCTGCCTTCTGAGTGGGTATAATGAAATCTTGATTAGAATTGTGTGACCTGGAATCCTGAAAAATAAATCATGAATTTCCTGTGTAGGAAGAGCAACATAAGAAAGATACTTGATAATTTTTTTTAAAAAAAGCATTTCTAATGTCCAGCTTTAAGCAAACATTTCTTGGAAGTTTGAGAGTGTTCAGTTCCTTCTTTCCAAACTATCCATTACTTATCAGCTGGTTTCCTGAGAAAACAAATCTTACACAATCTTGCTGTATGTTTAAGTACATGTTTGTCCACCTCTCCCCATTAATAATTGTGTGCTTCATTAATATTTATTACGATATCATACACGACATTTTGTTGAGTAGTTTTAAGTCACTGGCCAATGTCAACTAAATTTGGCAGATATGGAGATCTCAAAGATACTTAAATCTGGTTTCAGCAAGAACTGGTTTTGACAATTCTGCATAGTTTTGCACATAATTACTTTGCATTGTTCGTACATCTCTATTTTCTGATTCAAGTCCAGATTGTCCATGAAAATACCTAGGAATGGGTCTGTCTCCAAGATGTTTTCCCAGCAAGCTGTGAGCAAACCCTCCAGTGTGTGTGACTGGAGCAGCCAGTTTAGTTTCCATTTCTGCTACACATCACTTGCAGCACCACAGATGCACAGAATCATTTAGGCTGGAAAAGATCTTTGAGTCCAACCATTAGCACAGCACTGCCAAGTCCACCACTAAACCATGCCCCCGAGTCCCACATCTTCACGTCTTTTAAGTACCTCCAGGGATGGTGATTCCACCACTGCCCTGGGAAGCCCGTTCCAATGCTTGACAACCCTTTCAGTGAAGAAATTTTTGCTGATATGCAATCGAAACCTCGCCTGGCACGACTCGAGGCCATAACCACGCCGGGAAGGTGGGCACTGTGTTTCTCGGTGCGATGGGCGGTGAGTCCCAAGTCCCAGCCCTCCGCGGGTACCTGCGGGCCTCCCGGAGCGAGGGCGCTGGAGATGCTCGTTTTGCACATCAAGATGCTGCCACCCCATGGCCAGAGCGGACGAGCGGCGCCCGCCGGAATCGCCGACTGCCATTTGCGAGCTGGCAGAGGCTCTCCTGGCTTTTCTTCGTACACGCAGAAAGATGCCTTGAATTTACACAAACGCTGCCGGAAATCCAATGCACTCTTACCCCGGTGCCGCACCTTCTAGTGAGCACATGCATCTTTGAATACCATCCTTCCCGCAGTGTTACTTATTTGTCACACAGTAAGTGATTGTTATTGCCTCCAACTCTGTCCCTTCCACGCATCCTGGCCGGTAAAACTTCCACTGCCATGTCACATACACATTAAATATCCATCCTTGTGATCCATGCATGATCGATCTCCCCATCCCACATTACAGTCATGATTAACCTTCTCCCACTACGTCACAGATTCAATACACCTCCTTTGCCTCTTTCACTCAGACAAAATGAATCTCCTTAGTATTGTCAATAATAATTTTCTTTATATCCTGCATAACAACATGAGGCAATCTGACAGAGCACTTGGGCAATAATTCAATCTTAGCTTCCCACTGACGTTCATTAAACTGAATATAACTTCACCAGAGCTGCCATTGAATTATACCCTCATATTCTTGTGGGAATTGTATATTATTCCCTGGGGAATAGCAGCAATGCAGTTGAAGATGAAATAATTTGTTTTTAAAACCCCAGGATTGTATCTGATAGCACATCATTTCTTCATCTTGTTTCTCACTTTGCATATTAGTAATTAGCAGAGGTTATTTCCTCCGTTCCCCCCACCTTTTTGTTTAATTTCCTGTCTGGTAACATTAATCCATGTGAGGTAAGATGCTGGAAGATTTTAATACAGCTGAAATGACTGAGATCTTCACTAGAGGCAGACAAACTCTAAGAAATTCAAATTCATTTTGGCAAAAACCAAAATACTCCTCACCACTCCCCCCTGTATTTTGGCATCTGTCTCTTCCCTGAGAAGAGAACAAGCCTCCCCTGGCCCTACTCTGCAGTTGGATGGGGCAAAGCTCAGGCGGTCTCTCTGCAAACACTGTGGCTGCTGCTCCTCGTGCTGCATCTTCAGCCCAAATTTCTCTTCTTTGCTTTTGAAGAGAGTTGTATGATTAACTCAACTCTAATGATAAGCACAAGATTTTTCCCAGTCCGTGGTGGCTCTTTGTGATGGCTTTGGAAACTGTTCTGTGATGCTGCTGTGCTGGGGATTGGGAGAGTTTGTGATGTGCCACAGAGGTTGTACACCGAAAAGAAAACCAAGAAATGCAACTGCAGTTGTCTTCCTGCCTTGCGTTGCTTCCTCTGGTCTGGCTGGCCTTTGCAGAGTTTCCTTTAGCCAGCACATATGACCCCATTTTCTACAGTGGTTCTATGTTGCCTTCAGCAAGATGGCCACTGGTCACAAAGCAAGAGCCACTGTTGAACATGAGAGCTGGCATGAGCTCTGATCACAGAACTGCCTCGCAGCCTCCACCACAGCAGACAGGCTAAGGAGCCCATCAGTGCCTCTGCCGGGCCATGAGCAGCAACCGCCAGGCTCTGCCTTTCACTTCTTTTTCACGGGCTGTCTGTTCCTGTCATGTTTGGGGACAGAGCCCAAACATTCTCCCCCCACGTCACTCTCCCGCTCCTGCACAAGTTGCCTGCTGTTAAACCTTATCCTGCTGAATACCATGTGTTTGATATTAATTACATGTCCGAGCCCCATGAAAGTCATTGAAATTTAATGAGATGCAGGGATGGAACCACTGAGCCAATGGCATTCATTAAGGGTTGCCATGGAGATCAGTTTGCCAGGCTTGACCCACATTAAGTGCCACTGGTCACCTCCCAAACAGACAAAAACATGAAATTAAAAAAAAAATTGCAGCCAATTCCTGAGGGGTCTGAGCACTGTGGGGCTCTGACGGCCTTTAGTCAGAGCAGCTGGGGCTCAGCCGAGTTCAGCACATGGCCCGTGGCCCTGTCAGGGAACGGGGCTCTAACACAAGTCAGGGGGTGCTCCTGCGTGGCATCTACAGAGAGGAGAAACAACCCCACCAACTCACTGACACAAAGAGGCCAGTGAGCTCTTTCCACTTCCCTTCCACCCCTTATAAGCAGTGCAGCTGAACAGAGCTATCACTTGAATGGCACTTTGTGCTGTTTCCAAAATGATGCTGTTCCTAGCAAATATCACTAGTGTGACTCTGAGTTTAAGGAGATGGGGTGAGAGAGCGAGAGATGGGAAAGGTGGGGGCATGGGTGAAGAAAGGAGGTTGTAACTCAGCATGGAAATACTAAGATAGAGAAATTTTAAAAGTAAAAGCTTCGATGAGAGCCAAGGATGGCCTGTGCAGGGATAGGGAAAAGCTGGTATTACTTCCTGGCTCAGCCAGAGTCTCTGCACAGCCTTGGCCAAATTGCTTACTTTCCATCTCCCCCATTCCTGCTCTGCAAAATCAGGGTCATAACATGCCCTTCTTCCCTACCCTGGTCTAGCAAGATAGAAACCAAATCAAAGTCCTGCCCATGTGCTTTTCCAGAGTCTAGTGAATGGGGCAGCATGACCTCTGCCAGCTCTTTGTAGTCTCTCAGTATAAATAATAATATTAAAACAGAATTAATTTACCAGCTCCCCAATCTGCCTACTTTCCAGCCCACCACTAATGTGTAAGAACTAGACTAAGATGCAGCTGCAGGAGTGGCTGGGTGGCAGTGGGGGCCCAGGGGAAGGCAGAAGGCTGGCTGTGCAGTGGTACACACACAGCTCTGACACCCAGGCAGTGTCTTTATCTCTCAAGTAAACTAGGTCCCATTACACAGCAGACCCTTACACAGAGCTTGCAGCAGGTAATACAATACAGTAGCAGCAGAGCTGCCTGATTTCCAAAATATTTTAATATTTTCTTTTTCATCCGTAGTCCAAGTACATACCAGCAAACATACGCAACTATCATATCCCAAGTTCTAGAAAGCAATCTACAAGAACATGATAGTTTAAGACAGGTTTCAGAGAAATGAAAAGTACCCTCATCACAAAGGCAAAAATGTAAGTTACAATTTATAAGGCAACTAACCCCTAAGCGCAGAGGCCATCCTTTGAAGCACAACTCAAAAACCAGAAAGAAATTGCAACAAACTTATCTGAGTACATCTGGTTCACCTAACCCATCTGCAGCCCTGGGAAAGAACCCCATTGCCAAAAATGGCTGAAACCTTATCCTCACAGCCTACGGGGGTTCAGATAATTATATCTGACATGAAAACTTGTAGCACATACAGAAAACTGGAGGGGGAAGAAAAGGTCAACTGTATAAAGATGCAATCACTGTGGAAGAGGCCAAGTTACAGCATGGTGAGCTGTTTAAACAGCCAAGATAAATAAGATACAATTAGGGTTACATTGGCTCACCCTTTTGAGATCCCATATGTGGGTGTATGAACCTTGGAAAAAAAGGGCCAAGTTATCAGGACTCGCTGTTTATTTAACTTGGCCCATTTCAAGGCTCAGCCTGTTCTAACTTCATCCCATTTTTTGCAGCAAACATCCCATTTCCAGTATTTTTGTACTTGTCAAGTGCTTTCTGATCACATCTCTCTTCTTTTTATTGTTTTCTTTAAAAAGAGAAAAGTGCTGAGAAAGGGATGTGAATCTGAACTCAGGGCCTCCTACACCAAAGTCAGCAAACCTTATCCCTTTGTGCCAGCCAGCCTAGGGTCTTTGGTCAAAAATGAAAGTACAAGAATTTCCAGCATGTTTAATTACCAACCACAGGGAGCCTGGTACAGTCTCACAAACGGAATAACATATTGAAACTAGCAAAGAAAAGTCAACTGAAAATATTTTGTAGAAGGGCCACAGAGTTGAAGCCCACTTCTGGAAGGATGTAGAATTTCATGGGAACATGATGTTGGCAATCAAAGACTGACTCCTGCAGAGTTCCTCAGACTCAAGCCCTGGGATCAGCATTCCCCAGCCTCTGCAGAGGTTCAGAGACTAATCTAGTGTTTTACATAGCTATCACACTGAAAGGGGCTTGTGGGCAGCAGTAGGGTTAATTCAGAACACTTGTTACAGGTCTGCCCTCCTCAACACACATTAGAAACTGTTAGAAACTCTGGTTATAAATTTATGTAGTTGTTATTAATCCGTGTATCTAAGATGTTTCCTGCTATCATAGTGTTACCAATACCACCTCTGAAACAGACAGGAGGCTGACCCATCCCCTGCTTTAGCCCCTACATGCCATTCCTCTGATGCATTTCTGCAGATATGCAAACTGTTTTCATACCCATGTGGAAGAGTACCTGGTTACACGATGGTGGGAGGACCAGCAGGGTTCATTAATTTATACAGATAGCTGTGTTTCATGGCAGAGCAGGTCTGCCTCCTTCTCCAGCATTCACTGTCACCTGTTCCACTCCATGGAAACTTGCTCCTTTATCAGGTTTGTGTCTCTGCACCTGATTTTAAGATGCTGCCTGGTGATTGAGCGCTTTGCCATGCCTATAAAAATGTGTTGGTTTAACACAGTGGTGTCTTCTGGGTGAAGGGCAAAATTCTCATTGCTTGTGCACCAATGCAATCCCGTGGCAGTCTGTGCTCAGTAAAGGACAGATAGTAAAGACAGGCAAATTGGGAAGGGCTCCTGGAGTTCTTCAAAGGTCAGTGGCTGTCATACTCTCTGTGCCAAGCTCTGAGAGGCCTCAGCCTGGGACTACAGCTAGATACACACACCCATGAGCCTCCTCTGTACACGGCACATCTGGGCTCACCCAGTTCATCCCACAGACCAGCAAGACAAAAGTATCCATGAGTTTTTAATGGCAGTTCCAGGTTCAAGTGGTCCTTAGTAAACCAGATATTGCCCATTTGCTGGGAGGAGAAAAGCAGAGATAAAGGAGCTGAAAAGGTCTGAGGCAGAGGGTAGTGTAGATTGAGCCCTTCAGGGCCATCTGGCCCTAACAGCAGCACCAATCTCCCCCCACACACTCCCCTCCTCCTTCTCTGGCAAAAAGGCCTGCTCCTTCCAGTTGTGGGGAGGGGGAAATGCCATATGGGCTTGTAGCCAGGAGACTGGAGGGGCATCCAATACAGCAGAGATGAAGGTGGAGATAAAGCCAAGTATGCTGGGGAAAATTTATATATCCTCCCCACCTCCTTACCTCCTCTGCCAGGTATTTAGGAACCAATATCTCTACTCCGTTTTATTGAACAGAAAAGACCTACCCTATTGCCAGCTGGCCCTGCCCTATGCCAGACAGGCATTTTTCTTCTGTTATGCTCCCCTCTTCTGCTCAGTGCTCCCCAGAGCCACCGGCACAGGGATGCAGCTCAGACCAACCAGAACAGAAGTACCCAGAGGATGAACCAGCCATGCAGCCCCTCTTCCCCTCTCCATTTATCACTGTCAAGCTCCAATAATTGAACATTTGCATCCCCAATTTCACACAGCCATCTCTCCATGTCCCTGCAAATTAGCAGTCCACCTATATTTACAGACACACGTGTCTGCTGGATATCTGCTTGTGCTGAGGGCTGCAGAGATGGGGGAGCAGAAGAATGAGAGGTTTCTATCCTGCTGGTGCATGACAAAAAGCTCTGGCTCTGAGGCTGGCCACCAATACTGTGCTTTATTCCTTATGTTCTTCCATCCCATCTCACAGTATAACACATCCACATGGTGCTACTGCTGTTGTTTGGAGTTTCTTCTGTTTGTTTGCATCATTTACACTTTTATCTCTTTCCCCTGTGAGCCCTCATGGAGGTGTCTTCATTTAGTATGCAGGCCTGGTTGGCCAGTTGCCATAGCAATCCATTGCAGTCTTCATAATATTGCAGGAAGCAAGATCAAAAAGGCAGGATTGTAATAAAGAAAAAAAAAAAAAAGAGAGAGGGGAAGAAGAAGAAGGTATCTTTCCCACTCTTCTTCTGCCCTACCGCACACAGAGGCACTTTGCAAGAGCCCATCATTTTAGGACTGGAGTGAAAGGAGTGAAAGATGAATACAATTTCAACAGCCACACTGCCAAAAAGCCAGATACCGACAGGGAAGAAGCTGTTTAGAAGGGTGGCAGCATGCTCAGCATGCACACAACTTCCATTCCCTACAACACTTTATATACCACTTTTTCTCTCTGCTAAATTCTGTACTATTTGCCTAGTGACACAACTCCTTGCTCTAATGACAGCTAATGCCTGAGAGTTTGCAAAGGCTGACTCTGGCCCTCAGCGGCTGGAGGCCAAGCTAAGCAACAGTTTCCCTTTATTTGACTACAGCAACCTCATTTGCTGTTTTCCCTGGATGTGTTTGAGATGCCCACTTGAATCCAGTCTATTCTCTTGTACAAGTAACTACTAATCCAGACCTTTACAGAGTGGACTCCAAAGTGGTCCAGAGATACAGCAGCCAAATCACTGCCATGAACAGCTGAGTCCCAGACAAACTAGCCTGTGCTATGAAGGAGTTCAGCACAGGAGTGCAACACAAAGACACCAAAACATCTGATTTGACAACAGTCCCAAAACAAAGATTAGTGTGCCTGGCCTTGGGGATGCTGCAGCTGATGCTTATGTCAGCACAAAAGCTGTATCAGTGCTGTTTGGTGTCTGTTCCAACATTTGCTCCTAACCACAGGTGTGCCATGGATTTGTGAGGTTATAGGTACCTAGATGAGAGGAGAATACAGCCAGTGCTACCTGAAAAACAGTGCTGGACTCATCACCAAGACCAGGCTCTCAGCCCTGCCTCCCCTGAGCCCAAAGCTGCCACCCATGTCTTCCCTCACATTTCTGCTCCATTTTGAACATTTTGATTTACCTACAAAACTATTGAAAGGAGATTGTTGTGTTTTTTTAATTTCACATTTTACGAGCAGCTTTAGGAAGCAAGGAGATGAAGAATCCATCCCCAGTGGAAAACACGTGGCTAACGGGTAGATTTAATTTATATGAAGCACACTGCTCTCTCATAAGCTCTGCTTGGCATATTAAACTGGTGTCTTACATCTCCTTCCTGTGCCAGAAATATTCATTTCCCACATCATAAAGACCCATCCATGAATAATAATATTAATAATTAAGCACCTGACTCTAGGGCTATACTTTGAGCATCATAACACTCTAATCATTTGCTTATCCCATGATAATTACACTCCTCCATCCTATTTCTGTGTTCTGCCTTATTGGTTAACCATTTATTTGCTAGGGTGTTTCTTGAGACTCCACCCAAATTTTCAGAGCCCAAGCCTCCCCTTCCTAGCAAAGTGATGAGGTATGTGCTCAGCATTAGCAGCAGTATTCCCAAAGACATGCTGCAGTCCCAAGGCTCTGCTGAGACCGTCACTGTCACCAGGCTCACAAAGAGGGGTGCCTCAGCACTGCAGGGCAGTATGGGTGTCCCAGCAACCTGTGCTGGCACAAAGCCACACTCATTTCATCTCTTCCTGAAAGGAGAAGTAACCAAAGCAGTGGGAAGTGAGGAGGATGAATCTCTGCCACATAGAGCCAGGCAGATAATTCCAGCTAAGCTTGCTCAGCACTAGTGAGGAACTAGAAGCAATACAGCTGTGTTAGGATGGCATTCTGCCTGGGCCAATTAGGTTTTCTGAGAAGCATGGTCTGTCCTGCGCAGGCTCACCTGAAGCAGCCATTGGGGTTGTTTGGCTCAGTGCTGTTTTTTTCAAGCCCATTACTGTCAAAATTATGGTCCCAGTTCTGCCATCTTTCCCATGCCATGTATAAATTCACTTGCTACTGCACTGATTTCAACTAAAAATACTGTTACATGCAACTCAAGGCAAGAAAAGGCTTACTGCCTGCTTTCACACACACACTCCTTTGCCATGGTACTCACCTTTCATGTTTTCCCCACCAAAGCCTGCAACTGCAGCACAAACATCCAAGATTCTTGACCATCTCCTTATCCATAACATTCCTGCAAACTCCAGCCACAAATGTGTCCCGTGGAGGTAGAAACCTCTGGACAGGCAAAGATTCCTCATTACATGCAATCTCACAACATATAATGCATCCTTTCTGAAGGAGCTTCAGAAGGAGAGAAGGTTCATAAAAAGCCAGTGGATAGAAGTCTGCAAGATCATCAATAAGAAAACAACAGCATAGAAGCCAAAACAAAATGGGAAATAATAACTAGTACTTCAAGAGCTGAATATATCAAAAAGTTTAGGGTCAGCAAAGAGGGCTTATGAAAATAACATGAAAGCAGCAAGACCACAAAAAAAAGTCTGTTAAGACAAAAAGGCTGGTGTGTCAGGAAAGATCTCTAATGTTGGAAAAAACTACTTTTGTGATTGTTTCCAACTCCACACAACAAACACAAAACCCACAAACACTGACTTTATGGCTAAGTTAAATCAGAGATTGGTGCTATGGCTTGTTTCCTTTGTCTGTTAAATAAAGTACCAAAAAACCCCTATTTCTTGCTGATATCTCAAAACCAGGGAGCAGGAACACATACTCCAAACACGATGAGCTTCTACATGCTTACTTGTGTAGAACTTTATTTATCAAAAGAGTTACTAGTTACATATGGATGAAGACAAGTCAGATCCTGAAAACTTCAGCAATATAAAGAATGTCTTTTGCAAAGTCTGTTGAAATCAAGAACAGCCAAAAACACTGGCTGCCAGTGTAGGATGATGCATTTGAAGAGACCATGCTTTCATCAGCAATGAAACAAAGCAAGCAAGGGAAGAAAAACTGATTTTTCAAGAAGCCATGAAAATAAGAGAGGCCAGTTTATAAAGCCATGACATGTCAGACTCCAGCACTGGTACTAACACAAGTATCAGAGCAACTTCTCATCAGATTTTAGTGCCTTGAGGTACTGACGCACACAGAAATGATTAACCCTCTCCACTGGTGTCACGCAAAGCACAGCAGGTATCATGAAGGAAGCAAGTGCCCGTACAGCTTGTGGTTCCCCACATCTCTAAAAGCAAGTCACACAATGTCAAACAGGAACACGGCAGCTCCTGTCTGGAGCTTTGCCTGGGGCTCAGTCTGCGCTGGAAAGCTGCACTGTCTTTGTTATACCAAGATACCTACAAACCTCCCCAGCCAAGCAGACCTTGTCTTAAAGGCATTCTATGCAGATTTCCCTATTCCTTTAGGGAAAATGGGACAGTCACCTCTTGCAGCACTGCCTAAAGCACAGTGATACGAAGAGGCATGTTGCCCTTCTTTTTTCCCCTCTTTGCAACAATGCTATGCCATCCCTCCTCTCTTTTTAGTTAGACAGCTGCACGCGAAATGCCTGGAAGGACCTCACAGGGGGCTGCAGTTTCACACAAGCAAAGCACCACCCATCAGCTGCAGGAAGTCAGAGCCCAGAGGCAGGAGCTGAGCAGCTGCTCATTGGAAGCAGCTGATGGCAGAATCTTGCCTCCCTGCAGGGCAATCCTTCCTGACTCTTCTGGAGCTCAGGCAGGATCCTCACCTCCTCCTGCCTGGCTTGGAATACATCCTACTAATAACCAATATCACTATACCTGCCTTTGTGCTATGACTTACCACTGCAACCGTACCAACTAAAAATCATATTGCCTAACCACAATTAGTTAAATAATTAAAATTTCAAGCCCTTCAAGTCAAAACCATTAAAAAAACCCCTGACAAATAACCAGAAACAGATACTTCCAGTCATCGTTTTAACAGTGTAACATAGTCTTATCTGATGGTTTATGCAAACACAATACACACCAGAGTACCTGCAATACTTCCTGGAATACCTTACTTATCTGGAATATTTGCCAACAACTTGCCACAACTATTGACTTTGAGTGGTTTTTGTTGAGTTTATTATTTGCCCAGTGGAACTAATTTGTACTCCATGTTCCTGGAGTTGCTGCTTAACTAGACACCTCCCACAACCAAAATCAGTCTTCACAGTATCTGTTGACCAGTTCAATGTGAATACTTCCGTATGTCCATAACTCATGGAAGCATCTACAAGAGTCTCCTTTTCCCAGCATCTCTACGAACTAAACTATGTTGGTCAGGGTAACCAGGGGAAGCCAGCAGAGGAAGCCAGAGATATCATGGGGATGATATTATGATAATTCATACTAGATTATGTAACTGGGTCAGGGCAATGAAAACCATCAACTATCCATCAGTGGCTTTTGTCAGCAGCCGTTCAAGTTCTATCTGGCACAGGGCAGTGCCCCACCAGCTGTCTTGGGCTTTCTTGTCTGATTCAACCTCTGCACTAAAACTATGTTTTACATCGTTTAAACACAAAACAACATATATACACTTGTATAAATGATACACAATCAGCTCTGCCCCACTGCATCCTGGAGAAGGCAACCCTGAACATAATCACAAGACTGGCACCTGAGAACTATAAGGACCTGAGGCTAAAACCCAACTGTTGCTTTATACTTTTAATTGTCCCGCAATATTCATTCATTGCAACAGTCTGCTGTCTCATGTACGCAAGATTGCAAGAGCTCCAGGGCAGAGGCCATCATCAGTTTTCCTATGTCTATACAGTGCCCACAACAACAACACAGTAGCAATTGGAAATCTAATAAATTATAGTAACAATGACAGAGCTGAGCAGCAGTGATTCTGGCTGTGTCAAAGCTGCATAAATCCATTTAACACTCACACAGATATTCTAACCTCCCATGCCTATTACAGAGCCTAGCTCTTGAGAGTAGAAAATTGGGAGAGAAAGTAATGCACTGAAGGTTAGCAGTCCTAGTACACAGCTGCTAGTCAGGCTAATACAATGGGGGCAGTCAAGGAAGCAAACGAATCTGCTTCAAAATCCCTACTCTGAATGCTGGAGGTTACACTCCTGTAGCCTACACAGTGTAGAATTGAGTATGGGAAAGATGAATGGGATTTTCTTTTCATGAATGGAGGAACTGGTAACAGAAAGTCCTCAGACCAGCAAGCTAAGTCAGCCTTGGTACCTTCATCACTGCCATTGCACAACAGCTTTCCTCTCTGTGATGTTAAAGCCTTAACGCTTCCTTGGGAGGCTCCTTCTATTCAGTTAAAATCCATAGCATAGGGCTCCACATGGCTGTCTTCCAGAACCAGAGTGTAAACACAATTAGTTTTCAGACCAAAAGTCAGTGAGGCAAACTCAGCCACATGGTCATCTCTGACTGGTGCTTCAACTCCATTAATAAAAGATCCTTCAGTCTAAGGTACCTCAAGACTGTGACCCCATCACTCTCAGTGGGAGTCAGGCCAGAGAGGAGGGACCCTATAATCTACCTGCTGATAACTTTTAAGCAGAGCACAGCCCAGATTCATAGATAACACAGAGATGAGAAGAGAAAGTAAAAACTTTTGTTGCTTCTTTTAGCTAGTATTGTCAATAAAAGTGGTAATACGCTGTCTGTTATGCCAGAAATTCTATGAACATTTATGTCTGCTTTTTAAACAACAACTGCTCTGAAGTGATCGTACTCTCAGTTAATGACAGGCACAACAGGTGGGTGGAACAGAAGGAGACAAGCAATGAATAAAATAAGAACATTTTGCATTCTAAGCAGTTACCACGTTTCTCTACATCGTGTGAGTTAAGGCACCCTTTCTGCAGCGCTCCTCTGTGGGACCTGTTCATCATTTGTATGATAACACCTGCAGCCACGTTAGAGAACTGCTTGCTGCAATGTTTGGCACTGCAAGAGATACAGACTCAGCCCAGACAGGACATGGTGTTTTAAACAAACCAGATAGGGCATCAAACACTGATCCCATTTGCACCTGACTCCAAAGATTAAAGCCCTACCTACCCCATTAGATGTCATGCTATGCTGTTACAGTCTTTGGCTCTGAAATCTTAAAATTTCACCAGACAGGTAGGGAACAAGGCATACAGTTGAGTTAAGGCAATGGAACAGATGAAATGTGTCTGGGAAAGAGCTTGAGCCTCTTGTGTTCTAGCTCAGGGTTTTGCCAAGACACCACACAAGGGTAAGATCATGCTGTGCTGGCCTGCACTGTTTTCTCCAACCAGTCCAGCCTGTGTTTTGGCATTGAGTGCCTCTAGCAAATGGAAAAGGAGGCAAGTCCTCTCCTGTATGAAGCATCAGGGAACATTAAGTATCAATTATCAGGTTTGTGACTATTGTTTTGATAGTTGGTCACCTATGGGAGGACCAAGTTCCCAGGAAGAATCAGCAGCTTATACAATCCTGAAATTCGAAGACCAAAAGATCACAAGGCTCAAAGAAAGACCCTCCCCTGAAGGGGTCAGATACAGGGCCCAGTAGCCATCCAATTAAATTCTGGCACATTCATTATTTATGGAATCATTAGTAAGTCAGTGGCTGTTGGCCACCCTGGCCTACCACAGTGCAAACAGCCCCAAAGCAGGATGCAGACAGAGGCACAAAACCCATGTGCAGAAGTGCTTCTGGGTGGGTGACAAGACCCTGGACACAGGTTTAGCAGGGCCTTTTCTTGTTCCTCTGTGAGCCTCAGCCTCCCACAGAGCCAACCACACTGCCAGTGGGTGCCAAGAGAGGCACTTGTTCCTGGCTCCTTCCACTCAAGGGGGCAAAGCAATTAGCAGAACTGTGGGACAACAGGGCAAAGTTGCTTCCCCTTGCAAGGATAAATCTGTCTGTTCCACACCCCTACCATGAGCCTGCCTGCAACATTTGCTATGCAAGAGAACGGCAAGGTCAGGTGGAAGGTGTGAGAAGAAAATTGCCATTCCTTCTTGAATGAACAAGCATTAAAATCCTGCAGCCATCCAGGGTGGCTGCAGGTGAAGCTGGCTTACCCCTGCCACTCAGAGCTGCTTTAGCAGCTGCGAATTTAACAAGAGTAGTATTAAAATAACCTCACTTATTTATAAAAGCAGGCAGGCTGAGTGACATTTCTATTACAGAGCACACACCACCGGGAGATTCCCTGACGCTGCAGCAAACCAATGTAATCTGCATTACGATGCACTATTCTCTCTGCAGCACACACAAGCCAGCTGTGCTCTCCCGGTATAACAGCAGCTCTGATTCTCCTCCCCCTAGAGCTGGGGGAAGATTTGTTATAGGCTTTGGTAGTAGTAAGATCAAGTACTAAATCCATGAGTAACCACTAATGTTACTTGCATTCGCTATAGCCTATTCATCTTGTATAATCAGTGTTATATATCTTATGCATCATTCTGTCTCTGCAATCCTGCAGCATGCTCACAGCTCAGTCAGAAATGGGAGCATTCTTTTTCAGTTGTTGGATAAAACTGCATTACAACATCATTTCCACTTTACACCGTGTGGCTGAGATGTTCAGACACTTAAACATGGGATAACTAAAGTGAATGAAAGGCTCACCTTAGTAATTTGGACTCCTTCAAAAATCTTAGCAATGTATTGGAATCTCTTTTCTAGATTCCTGTCCTGCCCACTACAAAGACTGCTGCTGTAAAGTATCGTGTGTATTAACAAACATAACAAAACAACGAGGTCAGATGCCCTTAATTACACCAGTTTAAATCCAGAGTTACTTTGATAAAATCAATTGGATTATTGATGTTTACAATGGTATACTGGGGAGCAGAATTTGACCCTTAATCTCTCTCACATGGGTTGCTGCCCTGCAGCAAACTGCAGGTCCAAGTAATCTGTTCAGATGCCATCAATGTAATCTGTAGCAACTGCTCTGCATCTAGCAAATTAGTATAATGATCTAACACTGAGCAGTAACAACAATTAATGCTTACAGCCAAGGCATGCACTGTCCTCTATAGCAATATAAGATGCACAGAACCTCTGCAGTATATTGCACAAACCAGCTGTACACATCAACAGAAGCATCAAAAGCAAGATCCTGTCCCTGCAACACCACCGGCCTTATTCTGCCTCTCAGCACTCACTGGGCCTGATTCTGCCTGTCTCATCTAAGGTATGGGCATGATGATATGCTCACTTCTCTCTGGTTGGACAGCCAGGGTTGTCCTGGAACATACTGTTACCCACGGCTGCAGAATCATGCACACAAATGGAAATTGTAAAATGCATTCATCTATTTTTTGTGCCCCTTTCTAGTAATGTCACTTACCAAACTTTCTGAAGTGTTCCTTGAATGTACATAGGCTTCATCTGTACCAAAACTTCTTTTTCACAATGACTATAGATTTTGAAACATAACACTTTCTTAACTTTTTCTAAAAAACAAATTATCAAAAATTCCAGTCTTTTCATTGTGACTCGAGAGAGAAAAAATTGTAAATCAAAGCCATAAAGAAAAAAATACATTCTAATAAAGACACTAAGCTCTACTCTAGGTGCCTATGGCTTCTGATTGTGCCCATACCAGTACAAAGATGGCAGCAGCACGCATTCAATCAGAACATACTTTAAAGCTATTCTGTGCCACAGTAAAAAGGAATACATGGTGTAAATCATAATCCCAAAGACTGACGCTAAAATTGCCTCAGATGTCTCACAACTGGATATAGCTTAGCTTTTACATATTAATTTGGCTAAAAAAGCCCTGCTTTGCTGGTATTCAAACTGCAGGCAAGATGCAGGGGGATGACTTTTATGCAGGTAGGTGGGCTCCTTTTTCATCCTGGACCTCTGCTGAGTTAAAGGTTTATAAGCCACAGCAAGCTTGCCACTATCACTATTCAAAATTGATGCCATCTTAAAATAGCACAAAGGCAGATCTCAAAGAAAATAGCACTGTTTCCTTTCCTACAGCCAGCTGTGTATATGCCCTTCTCATGTTACACAGACGGGCCGAACAACACTCACAGCCTTGTCATTTACCTACAGATACAAATGCTCTAACTAAATGCTGTTACTACCTGGCTGCAGTGCCTCCATTTAACGGTTGCCTCTTCAGCCCTTACTCATCATAAATTACTTCCTAAATGAGAATATGTTCATTTAGCTTGTATGCAAGAGGCTTGTGCTTTGAAAGAAATCCTTCTCTACGAGATTTAGGTACTGGGAAAGGCTGCTCTGGGTCAGTGCAGATCTGTTTCACTAACTATTGGAGAAGAAAAGCTTCCAGATGCTCAAGTATGTATCACAAATCACAAAAAATTAACATCAAGATTCAAACAAGTTCAGAAAAATAATTTCCCCTTCTAGCACGCTCAGCTCTCCTTCCCATTCCAAATCCAAGTCGGAGTGCCAGGTGGGAGGGCCACAGACAATGCAGCACAGCTCCACCCGCACGAACAGCGGTGCCTTTGCCACGCTTCCAAACGACTGAAATTCTGTTCAGCGGCTCAGAATTTCATTCACTCTGGCATTTCAGTGCTTCATAAACGGGATTTTTTTTTTTTTTGCTCGTTTTCCTTTTTGTTAAACAATCCCTTACAAAGATGTAGACGTGTGGAGCTTCGCAGTGGGCAAATTATAGACCAGTCTGTTCAGAGGGAAAGCTCCTTCCTAGAAGGCACAAGTCAGAGGTTTATGCCTTGACATACAAGGTCCTTGTAGCTTTATCATTCTATTTCACTTCATCCTTTTTTATCCGGCTGTTGATGTTCTCAGCATTTAAAGACAATGAGCAGGTGTCAAGAACATTAATGCTGCTTCAACATTCAATCGATTTCCACAGGGAATTTGATGCCCACCTTATTTTTTCTGCCTTTGAAAATTCTCCTCTTTACTTCTTTGGATCCTGCTAAACTCCTTGCCAAGTGCTACATTTTGTCAAGATGTTCTGCAGCATGTGGCTCTAGAACATTTCCTTTACCTGTTTTAAAAATGTTACCTATCGAAGACAACATTTATAATCCACTATCTCCTTCCTCTTCTACTGTAAAATGCAGAGAGGGGAGTTCCTTCCCATCATCATACTAGTCCTCATTTCACATGCTTCTGGATTTTTTTTTAATTCTCTGGAACTGAAATAATTCTCCATTATTGCCTCCCTCTCCAACTTAAATAATCTTTTTCTGCGTAAGCTGCCTCATGTTTCTAAGAATAATCAATTCTCCCTGAACACTTTTTATTTTTATAATGCTTTTTTGAACACAGAATGCCTGAGGACAGACCCAGAACCCCATGTGAAGGCTGAAGAGGAAATGTCCAGATCTTAACCAGGAGCAGCTCCAGCTGCTGAGACTGCTGACAGTCTAAATCAACAGCTATCAACCTTTTCCAGGTTGCAGATGCAAAAAATTTTCCATTGGCTGTCCAAGGCTTTTTATAGCAAATAGCACACTGTCAACAGGCTCACTTTCCTTTTGGTGCTTTCGGAAGAACCTCTGGGAGCCTCCAGACCGCAGATTATAAATCATTAAATCAACTGTCTTAAAAAGAGGTGCAAATTTCTCATTCAGCTCAACAAGGTGTTAACAGTACAGTGCAGCAACAGCAACGCAGGTGTCAGCACTCCCAAGCAGCCTGACAGAAAGATGACCAACAGAGACATTAGATAATTTTGCCATCACCATACAAAGATTTGGAGAACACAGCTGGTATCAACATCTGTATTTTTCAGCCCAACCTCTGACACTGATGTCCTAATTCAAAGCAAGAAGTTTAGTGAAATTCTGTTTCTCTTCCTATGCCCCTGATTAGCATTAATATATGTAAATTTTTATGCAAATACATGACATTTAAAGGTAAAAACTCTGCTCTATATAATAATTACATACACTTTTAAAAAAGGTTTTTAAAGACCTATAATTATGAGATAAAAGAGAGCATATAACTATTATACTTAAACGTCCTACATAAGTTAAAATGGGTATTGTAGCTAAGATAAGAAAAGATTTATCTTCTGAAGTTCTGATTCAGCAAGACACTTAAGCATGCAAGTCATTTTAAACATATAAATAAAACTGAGAAATACTAATTCCTTTTCAAAGAAAATTTTGGGGAAGTTTTTAATTTCCATTAAAAAACTTTATCTCACTAATGATAAATCAGATGTTTAAACAAAGCATTTTCAAAACGACAAAATTTCTTTCCCTTCCAAATTTTTTTTTTCATTTTTGCCTTCAAAAGGGAAGAGACAGATCAGAAAGTTTCGGCGAATAAAAATACAGCACAAAATTCTATTTGTTCCATTTTTCCCTTGCAAGCTCTGCAGTAAACGTGAAGCTTAACTATGCTTAAACGCTCTGCTGAAACAAAGGCTGGATGGGTTTCCTCAGGTCGGCGTGTTCGGGCTGGTGCTCTGACACTGCGGGCTGGCTCCCGGTCTGCAGCGCAGCATCCCCCAGGCACTCGGGAACTGCCGGGAGCTGCGGCCCAGCCCCTGCCGGGGTCCCAGCTGCCGTTCCCCTCCGATCCATTCGTGCCTGACCTAAGCCGCGCTGCGGCGCGGGGCTCGCTGCCTTCACCGGGGTGTGCCCGGAGCCAGTGCCCCGTGCTTGGCACCGCGCGGGTAACGGCGGCAGACACGGGGGCACACCAGGCCCCAGCCAGCTGCAGATCGCTTGTATTTGCCTAAAAGGATGGGGAAATCCATGGACAAATCATAAAGTAATATCTTAACAAGAAGAGAATGAGGATGAGATGGATGTGCCAAAGGGAGTGAAGAGTGTGACCAGCCTTGCCCACATCGGCCCCGAAGAGCCTCTGTCTTTACTGGGGCACCACAACTGGGGCACCAGGCAGCCCCAGAGCCACCAGGCTGCAGAGGCTTCAGTCAGGTCGCTCATCTTCCCTTCCTGGATTAACACCCACCAGGCTGCTCAGCTTTGCTTTAAACTTGAACAGAGAATTGGGCAATCCCCTCCTCAATAAGCAGCTAGGGAAGGAATATGAAAAACGTACACAAAATTAATCCAGGCCACTGACAACCTGAGGATGGGGGGGAGGGAGAAGGATTTATTCATTTTCATGACAATAGCCATGAGAAAAGAAATGCTCTCTTGCCTCTCCCCAGGGACTTGAATTGAATTCCCAGGGCTGCCAATCAGACCGAGAATTTAACACCATTTATTCTGTGGGGAGCCTGTCTGGAGCCAGTGTGTCAGCATCTGGATGATGCCCTGAGCCTGCACAAGCAGAGCAGCCAGAATCATGGATCTGCCTGGCTTGCCATGCAGCGAGAGATTCTGGACACACGCACAGAGAAACACTTTCTCCCTCATTTATGGCAACACAAAACTGGAGAGTCAGGAAAGCCTGTATTATTTAATTAAAACTCAAAGGGTGGAACACAAGTTTCAGACCAGAAATCATTGGTATTTCTGTAGATAACACTCCCACAAACCAGGATCTTGGCTCAGGCTCAATGACTGGCAATAGACTGCTTGAAGTGGTTCCCACTTGGAATAGTGGTTTTGTACCAATGTGGGCAGGAAAAGAGACCCAGCACATTACGAGGCTGACTCCTCTTCTGGGACAGTTTGCAAAGAGTTAAACTGCAGCTTATGTGACTTTTAGCCACTGCTTGCAAAATTAATTCATGTTTCAGGCTGTAGAGAACCATGAACCACTCAGAGTGCCATGGGAATGATAAGCTCTTAGGTCAATTACTGCACAGATGTGCCCCAGTTTGGCTGCCTCTCATTTTAGTAATAATGCTTACATATATATTTCTATATATTTAGCCTATACAGATTCATTGCAGAGAAAGCTGTAATCTACAACCCAAATATTCCCAAGTTTGTATATTTATTATACAAAGTTTGCATGGCTGTTTCTACAGAAACAAACAGGACCATATGGGTATTTCTGGCACTAGGAGTTCAATCTTACCCTCACTGCAATTTCATTTCTGCCACTGTGCTTAAATGCTCAACAAGAAAAAAATAACAGTGCAAAGAATGCCAAGCCCCCTTTTGTTCTTTCCTGGAGCATTTCTAGCTGTGGCATTTTCAGATGTTGCTTATAGCATGGCACAGCCAACGCAAGACCATGTATTCTACTGAAAATCCTGGAAAGACTTCCTGCCAGTAAGAGACTCTTCCGAATTTCCTCAGAAACGGAAGAGCTGAAGGAAAGGATCTCCCACTGCAAACATGAAACCTCATCTTAGACTGAAAAACACTCTGGCACAATTTCAGGAGACAACTGGTTATCAAGAACTGGCAACTACTGCACTACTGCAGTGAATGACACAGAGGTATCATGTGCAAAGGTACCATTGGCATTGCCTCATCTTTCCAGTGCATCATCACTAAAGCAGAATAGAAGACTTCATATTCTATCTGGTGCAGGAAAATGCACCAGATGGAATATGGTGCATTTCAGCTACTACCAAGGACTCCAATGAGTAGTACTAGTGATGAGAATGGATGCCACGACTTATGTTGCTTATTTGCCTATATTAAGCTCGAATTATTTTGATAACACCTATAAATGGGTGCATACCATCCATTGGGAAATCCTCATCTTTCTTTTTTAAGGAAAGAATGTTTCTGTATAGAAATTAAGAGTTGGAGGGACAGTGTTTCATTGAAAGCACCATGGAAAAGATTATGCAAATAACTGCCAGAAAGGCAGGCTGTATTTTGCTGCAACTTACAGACTGATCCAAACTGAGAACTCTGTATTATTGTTATTCACCCATTTAAGGTCCTATTTTCACTTCAGTTTCCATAGAAACCTGTTGTCCTAAATCTGCGGCACTTATAGCCTTTTAGTGTCATGGGTTCTTTCTTTACAGCTCTAATTACACCATCATCCACAAGGGGAAATGGCTGGGATGCTTTTCCCACCACAGAAACATTCAGGAAGTGCTGCTCTGTAGACAGAGGGAATATAAAACCTAATCATAAACCTTCAGACATTGTCCTTTTTGGACAATTCCCCTATGTCACAGCTGTATGTTTTATTGTTTGGGTTTTGAACATGGGCCATGGCAGAAATAAGAATGGAATTTGCAGAGAAAAAAAAAAAGGTTTGGGTTTTTGCCCTCTTTTCTGGTCTATGGTAAAGAACAATTATATACAACTGAAGAAAATGGAAAAAATACTTGTAAATTAACTACACTGGTGTCACATGGATATTAAATACATAAGGTTGAACAAAGCTGTCAAGGCATATGGTCAAGAAAGACCTCCCACTGCCAAAGGAATGAAGCTTGTGCCCTTTTATTAATTTACTTCAGCTCTCAGGTCTGCATACAATTTTCTTCTCAGCATATGAGGGGTTAAGGTTCCCACCTATGCATTCCAGATAGACTCAATAAGACTTTTTCACTGTGCTAATATAAAACACACAGAGACCTTTGTCTTCCTGCATGCTGGTAAAATGCCCGTTGTGCTATGCAGATTATTATTGTTATTATTATTTCTGGCGCTGTCACTTCTAGCTATGGTGCTTCAAAGCAATGATATTAAAAACATAAAGGCAGGCAGCCTTTTGGAAATAAGGAATTGCAACAGCAATGCAAAGAACTTTTTATAGCACCCCTTATTGAAACATCTGGAGGAAGTATCATCTAATGGTTACTGAAGACAGCTTAAGAGCCAGGACTCCAATGTTCTGTTTCTAGGTCTGTCACTGTCACCGATTTCCCATAACCCTGGGCAAGTACCTTAAAAGTTGTATAAAAGTGGTATCTACCCAACCTTGCTTCCTTATGAGAGGTAAAGAAGTAATCTAAGATCTGCTGAAGCTTTCCTGTATTAGCAATAACAAAGGATGTGTCTACATGCAGACAGTTTTCTGCTATCACTGCTGTGGTACAAAGGTGTTCAAGGACACAGCTGGCCATCATCACCCAGAACCAGCACTTACCTCCCACAGCTACTCCTCCCATCTCTTCTGTCCTTATTGAGGCTGTGTTTCCAGCAGTTTGCAAAAGGAACACTTCTTGTGAGCACTCCCTAATTTTCTCTAAAGCCTACAATTTTGCTGTGGCCAACAACTGAAACTGCTTAAACAGACACTCAGCTTAGCCTGGGGCTCTTCCAGTGACCAGTGTAGAGAGTAATATCAGTTGGTGAGGTAACATCTTTTACTAGCACAGCTAAGCTTTTGTTTGTTTTTTGTATTTAGGAGGTGCTCCATGCTCAGAATGTGCCTGCTTCAAGTGAGAAGCAGGAGGGAAAAGTGAGAGGACAAGAAAAAGGATTATCTGCGGCATTCCTGACATCAAAAATAGTAGCATCGTGTATGGGGCAACTGGCTCCATAACAATCAGAAAAATTGCCAGATTTCCAAATCTACTTCACCTGGCATCTCAAATAAAGTGATTTAAAAATAGAAGTTGTTGAGATAAAGGTAATCCTAAGGTGGCAGGTGGAGAAGATACAAAATACAACCCTGTTTTTTTGCTATATTCACAACAGTGTGGTCCTCACTTAGAGTTTATCACCACATAGACCTCAAGGCAAAACAGCAGAAACCTACAAATCATGACATCCTGGCTGTACACACACTGCTCCAAGCAAATGCAGCAAAAGAAACATCACGAATATTTATTTGGCTCTTTTTGTCATTGCTGTGCTCTTGCCATAATTTCTGTAAATAATGAAGCTTCATGCTTTCCATGATTGTCTGCATCAGCAAAAAGCCACTTGCCTAGGATTTTTACAGAAACAGAACAACAAAACTAATCCCAGCAAATTCTGCACCACAACTATTTTCAGTGTTAGGGAATGTAAAACATTAGTCATTTAACCACAGTGACTGCAGTTACCAAGTGCAGGCAGCTGTTTAAAAGACAACCTACAACAAAAAACCCTCATTCCCTACCCTTCAAAATGGTACAGAAATCCAGCTTTTGAAAAATGAGCAAATTCAAGAAATTTACATGGAGTAGATCTACATTTGTCAGGTAAATTATCTTTTTGTTTGGTATCCTACATCCTGACACTCTCCAGAAGCAAGGAGCTGCCATATTTTACCAATACTTCCTGAACAAAAGGGGCTTCCAAGCCAAACCAGAGGTCATGCTGACCGCACTACCGAAGGCTTTTAATCCTCACAAGCCTGTGTAGTCTGATACAACTTTGCCCTCATCAAACTGTTACCTGTTCCAAGTGTTTGCAGATGTTTTCCAGCTGTGTCAGAGGCTACCATTATGACTTTGTTGTTAATGACACTTGAATGGTTTCCTTTAAAAATAGCTCAGGTCCACTTACGCTCCAGCTCTGGGGGTGAGGCAGAAGGCAGGCTCAGCGTTCCCGGCCTGCTCTGCCAATTGTTGCCATGCAAAAAAAGAGCAGCTCTCACATAAGATGAGCAGGATGTGGGAACCAAATCACTGCTTGGGCACTGGCAGTCCTTGCAAAGATATTTCCAAGCTACGCCTGGGGAGAAAAAGAAGCCACCAAATAGCTTCTTTCCAACCATCTTATGCTTCAACATTGCAGCAGCCTGTGCTGTGGGGTACATGAGGGTACATTCTACAGGGACATAACACTGGCTAGAAACTACTAAGGAACAAAGAAGAAAACGTGTGTTTTCTGTTGGGAAAAGCAAGAATGTGGTAGTAACATTTCATGCAGGAGAGGTGATACATAAACCAGGTACTACAGGTACAGGCAATAGCTCATCCTATAGGGAAAGAAGGAGTGTGGGGGAACCTCTTGTTTCTCCTTGCTGGAGGGATCATTAACAAAACTGTTCTCCTTGGGGTCAATAAGCACCGTTTTTACCCATGGTGGGTGGGGACATGAATCCCAGAATTAACACAAGCATGGGAGAATCCTCTCTGCTCCCTTGGTCAATATGTCAGACTAAGCCTGAGCTCTGCAGCATACTGCAGATCTTAGTACTGCATTCATTGCCTGTGTCCACAAAGACTCAGCCTTCCTTTCATTTGGCCCCATTTCCTGACACGACACACTGTGGAGAACACGGCCACAGACCCGTGTTAGAGCATACAGGAGGGGTTGTGCTGTGTGTTAGGAGTGTGTGCGAAAACACCTAAGCTCACAGGAGAAACTCAGCAGCTCCAAGATGGAGTTTTTCCTTCAGTATTCTAGTTAATTATGGCTTACCTCACTTCTCCCCTCAGAAATCCCCTTTGTCCTTTCCACTACCGTGCTATTAAGTGTATCGTGCTCAGCACTGACAGGTGACAAATGAAGCGTAAGTTGGTTCACCACACTGACCCTTCTTGGCAGGGTTTACCCAGCTGGTCCTGACCTTTTCTTGCAGGCTAAGCAAATTTCCCTTCTCTGAAATTCTGCTCACAGGGTGCTGCTTTGTGGCAAAGAACCAGAGTAGAAGCTACTCACTTCCCACTATGGGGTTTGGAGGAGTCCTCTTCTAGCACCTCAGTTAAAATCATCAAGAAAGCAGATACAGCAGAATGTGAACAATATTCTTTTGATAAATGAATTATAATGATAAGATTTTTTTTCCAGGGGAAAGGGCCTGAGGGGAAAACGGACAATTGCTGCAATGCCATCCATCCCTCCAAGCAAAGGTAGCGTGTCTCTCATTAAAATACTGAATTTTCTGTACAGCTGTCAGCAAGCACAAGTTTTCCAAATGAACTGGTCAGCAATAACCTGCTTTCATGACAACTTGCAAAGAAGGGAGCAGGAGGGGTGATTTGTGCCCAGTACAAAAATAAACCACAAAGACATCCCATGCAGCAGACGCACAAAGCTGAGCTCTGCACATCAGAATGCTCCCCAGAGAAGGAGTCAAAGAATCAAAGCAAAGAAGCAGTGATACAAATAGCCTGACTTTTTCAAACACATCAAAGGCCAGAAAACAAGTCCCTCTCAACCCCAGGGACCAAGACAGAAAAGATCTAATAAAGAATTCAAATGCCATAATCACATAATCCAATAAGCTACAGTTAAACCAAAACACCTCTTTAGCAAACATCTGTAAGTGGGACAGGAAAGGCTCCGAAATGCTCGGCATGGATGGCTCCCTTCACTTCTCCCTGTTAACATATCACCTCCTGTCAGTGAGACAGATGTGAAAGGTTCGTTCTTGGTTTCAAATTGCCACACAGGAAAATAGGAAAAGGGAGAAGAGCATCTCAACAAAAACAGCCAGCACAGATTGACCAGTCACTGAGAGCTGAGCAGTATAGAATGTGTGCTGGAATGACTTGCCATGGTGAAAGCTGGTTAAGATATCTGCATGGGAAAGATGAGAAGAGGTAGAGGTTGAGACAGACAAAGAGAAAAAAAAAATCCTCTCCAGATTGCTGCCAAGGTAAGTCCCTTTCTCTATCCTCCAACAATATTCCATCCCTTGTTTTCATTTTATTCTGATAAAATATCTATCCTTCCTCTCTTCCAGTCCCACAAGGTATTTCCTTCCTTGTAATCTCTGAATCTCTCTCTCTTGTACTATCTAGGATTCCATCAGTCATTCAGCCCAAGTACCTGCTTCCCCAGGTGCATCTCTTCCATCACCTCCCTGCCAAGTCTGCCAACCAGGGAAATGGCTCACTTTGCCATTGTACAGCAGTGGCAGCTGCACCGATTATTGCGAGTCTGAGGCAGGCTGACTCTGATGCTCTCATCCAGCAATCATATGTGTCACAGAAAGAAGCTCTCCATTCCACATTGGCATCAGTCAGGAACTTTGTCCCTCCTTTGATATACTGGGTAGGACCATCCCCTTCTCCTTCCACGCTCAGACGTGTGGACAGGAGCAGACTTAGGGGACAATTCTGACCTCATCTGAGCAAGCAGATCCAGACTTACAAACCTTCCTTTGACAGAAAGGCCATCCATGGCCTAACTGGAGTAATCAGGAAGAACAAGTTTTGCTGACGTATACATCCCTTAGGTATTTGCTTTTATACCAGCTCCCGAGTACAGTCAGTGAGCAGAGCGCAGTAAATCTCTCTGAAACACAGCAGGGGATGGCAGCACCAGAAAGGGTCATTTCCTCTTGCAGACACTAGAGCAGGCAAGTGCTGTTCAGTGGGTATAAAGGCAAAGGAAAAGGGGCCCCTGGCTCCTCTGATACGCTTGTATGTACAGATGCTTTTGCAGAATCCTAATATTGTCCAGTGAATCTGTACTTAAGTAGTAGAATTAACATTTGCAAATACATCAACCTTGTACTGGAAGAATTCCACTCTTATGACTTTCCTTCCTGTGCAGCCTCCTGTCATTAGGCTCTCTTCTACTGTACAAGCCATATGCTAATCCCTGTTTTTTCTGAGTACAATATTCCTATGAGATACCTTGCAAAGTGCTTTGCTGAAATCTAGCTAGATGTCTGCTGATGAATCAAGACAGTTAAGCTTTCTTATTAAAGAAATACACTAAATCAATTGTAGACATGAAAACAGTATAGAACTGGTGGACTCAAATGTTGCTGCAGAGCCTTAGAACAACACAACATGCATGCTCATGCCAGCAGCAGTTTTGGATATGATGCCTCAGTTTTCACAGAAAGTGTAAAGTGTAGGCACCCCCACAGAATTCTGGCAAGGCTGGAGTTCAATGAAAAAGCACTTTTTCTTTTCTGTAAGTAATCATTATGGAGCAGAGCACAACTCAATGCAGCCATTACAATTCTAAGAGTGGGAATTAACTTACTGGAAAAGGTTGGGCAGTAACCCAGACATGACTCCCATCTGGAACTAGGCCAAAAAGGGTCATCAGCTCTTTTAAAACTCCTTGCTTTATGCTATACGAAATCACTTTTTGTTGATGCAAAATATGACAGTATTTGCTAGGGTATTCAAGAAAAATCCATTACCTTGATGTGCCACATACACATCTCTGCAACAGAGCAGAATGTGTGAGCACGCTCACACCAATCATACAGTGAATTTCAGAAAGAGGGTTATAGCAGAAATGGGAGGGAAATGCTGAATTGTTGTATATGATCTTCTACATGGTGAGTTATCAGTTGATTTATGTAGCAAGTCCCACAGAGTTAGTTCATGATAAATTCATGAGACATGTGCTTTTGATCGTGCCGTGCTCTTCTCATGTCTTGCCATTTTCAGCTCCCTCTTTATTCACCTTCTGGAGACATTATTCTACCTCATGTGGTAAACTGGTGCTACAGACAGTAAGGACTAGTCTGCATTGCTTGCCTCTGCTGACATGTCACATTCTGGAAGGGAAGAGGTACTTTAGGAAGTCAGAAGTCCAGGAGATATAAGTGCAAGCAGGCAGCTTGGAGAGGCTAAGTCTCTCCTAACATACCCAAGCATGTACATCCATATGAGGAATAAAGAGCTGATGGGGACCAGTTTTCAATCAGCTGGCTTTAGTCAAAGGTGCTCTGTACTGTACGTGCACAAAAGCACTCCCAACTTCACAAGGCACTTAGTGGACAGAGGACTTTCCCTGCTAAACTGAGTGAGATGAACTCTTTCTTGAAAGAGAGAAGCAGTCTATAGATTTAAAGATGTATCAGCTCTTGTTTAAGCCTCAGATGTCATAAATTCTTCAATCTACACTCATAATTACTCTGCATAAGCGTGGCTACACCTAAGGAGTAAGCAGAGGCATTGCAGCCATGGAGCCCTGCACAGGTTAGCCACCAGATACCAACTAGACTTTTGGAAAGGTTGTGCAGCCCACATACTGGTACTGTACTGCTTTGAATAGGCACCTTTAGGATCAGCATTAAGGATGACTTGGAGCACACTGGGGCATTCCCCCATTCTCAGCCTTAGATCTGCTCCCACTGAAGCCAGCAGTAATCCTGGTGAACATTGCATGTGAGCCCATGGAAGCAGGGAAGATTACTCAAGCCCCATACTGCTTTATAGTTTGCAATTGCTCAGTATCCAGAAAGAATATTCCTTAGCTGGTTTTAGGGCACAAACGCATCCTTGGGTTATTTTTACTGGGACAACTGCACAGTAGGAATAGTCAGGATGGCATTACTACAGTGGCATGACAGTAACAGTTGCATGACAGTGTGATGTAACCTAGAGAGCAGCCCAAACCAGCATATCTACAAGTTGCAATCTGCTTCTGCACCTTGGCAAACAGTGACCTGTGGGAAGATTGCTGCTTTTCAGCACAAACAGAACTTGATGGGAAGAACAGAGTCATGGAAAGATCTCTGGCATCTGAACCAACTGCTGTGGTCTGAAGGACTGTCATGAGAGCACATTTCAGAGTCAAAAGGCTGTGTCCACTCTGGAGTAAGGAGCACTGGCTTGGAGCGAGCAACCACACTGAAGCATGCATGCTTTAGTGCGAGAGTACCCAGACCTGATATGTCACAGAAAGATCTAGCTCTCATTTTCTCCATCTGTAAGACTAAACAGCTGAGACACATAGTCAGGTGAGGAACTGCACGAGTTAAGGATTGCGTGTTAGGCTTGCATATTCTTGCTGGAAGGGATATGCCAACTAGGAGGCATTTCCTGACATCAAACACCCAGTACACCTCCATTTGGTAAGGTGAGTCCAGGTACTCAGGTCTGATTTAGTGTATATGGTATAAGAATCCCTGTCCTTTTAAACATCCTCAGAAACATGCCACTTTGGAAGACACAATAATTAGCATAATTGTCAATTCAGCCTCTAATAATGTACAATGTGCTCATTAACCCAATTAACCCCACACAGCACAACAACCACCACAAACAACGCAACTGATGCGGTGAAGGGGAATGGATGCTTGACAGCCCTGCCACATCCCAGCACAATGAGATGACACTGGCAAGGGCTGAAGGCAACTCCCAGAGGCAGGACCCCCACCCAGCTCAGAGACGGGGCACGCTGCCACCTGAGCTGGTGCATCAGCCGTGTGCTCAGCTCCCTTCAGCCCTGTCTCAGGGAAATAGAGGAGTTTCTCCTCCCACAAGGTTTTTCCTGGTACATTTAATTAAGCACTATGTATCAACACCCACACATGCACACCCCACTTCTCCACCCTCCCTCTTGCTGGAGGAGTCTCAGGTGGGATTCACTCGCCTGCTTTTGCTGCTGCTTAATTCAGTCAGGCTGGTAAATAATTCAGCAAGCACTCAGCCAACAAACAAACAGGCAGGCAGCACAAATGGCCAGACAGGGAGATGGAAGAATGAGAGACAGAAAGAAAAACCAAATGGGAGAGTGACAGCTTTTGCTGGAGCCCCTTTTCTACAGACAGGACTTCAAGCTGTGCCTACTTCTTCATTCCCTGTGGTTACATTCTCATTCCATAAAGAAGCAGGGAAATTTGTCCAACTGACACTGCCATGACCTACTGACAACTCACTGGTTGGGGCCCCACTGAATGACCACACAACCTTTTGATTAAAGTTTAGGAAAAGCTTCAGAGCCTTGCTTATGCTCTTCATCTTTGAAATCCTTCAAGATGGGGGCCAGCAGTTCTTGGGCTACACCTGGGCATGTAGGAGTCTGCATCATTGACTCAAGCCTTTTGAGGCCTCTGTTTTCCCAGCTGTGGAGGAGAAGACGAAAATCCTTCCCCACTGGCATCCCAGCAGGCCCAACAAACAGAAGCAATGCTAGGGGCCTGAGAGTCCTTCAGATGAAATGCCAAGGCTTGGCAGAACCTTTAGAATTCTCTGACTGCAACAGTAAATATAGCAAAAGACAGTATCATCAAGCACCAACAATATTAAATCCAGCCTTCCATAAAAACTGATAACCATAAAAAATATATCCCAATCAAAGCGAAGGTTTGGGATGATTCAAGGTAAACACTCCACTATTCTGTCTATAAAAACAAACAGTAAACCGAAACATTTGGAGTAGAATTTTCTGTGATGCCTAACCTTACAACAGTAGTGAAGCTTTAACAAATGATATTTTGAAAATGTTTTCTACACACATAATAAATTAGCATAAGACAACCTTTTAAACACAGCTAGTATGTTTGAGCTAGCTATGTGAGCATCCTATGAGAAAATCATTGTATGAAGCTAATAAGGAAACTTCTACACACCACGAGTTTACTAAAACAGGATCCAAATCAGCAAGCACTATTGAGAGCCACAGTGATAACAAGACCACCCATCTCTCAAACTGCTGGGACCCCTCTAGGCCAGGACTAGTAAGGGACACAATGCAACCAGCATTTAGGGGTAGCTTGCACACAATGTGCTCATTAGGTAAATGCCCTGACTCTGTGCTGACTCCTTGCTATAAGGTATTTAACAAGTTTGCATGTGAGGATTGTCCTGCAGTGGTAGTGGAAAGACATGAGTTTCAAAGGAGGTGACAAAGCATTGTACAAACATCTCTTAGATTATCAATTCCCTCAATCTATCCTTAGAGCCACATAATTACATGATAGTTGCCGAATTTCAGTATGCAGAAACACCCTCTGCAAGAGCATAAACCAAGCAGGTTAGTTTATTAATATGCTTCATATGAACATCCTCTGAATCTCATTGAAAGGGATAAAAAGAGCAACGGAAGGATAACTTGAGTAGGTGTACATAGAAAGTAATTACAGCAGAATGAAGTTTTTTCAGGCTGTGGAATAACGAAGCATTTCCTCTGCCAAAATAGAGAACGAAGTAGCAAGCAAGAGCCACAGCTCAATGACCAGCTGCAGAGGTTTACCTGCTAGACCCTGTGCAATTTAGGGTGAGAGTGCAGAAAGACACCCAAGGAGAAACAGGTCCCTTCTGCTGGTGGGTAAAGAGTCAGTGAGATGATCAGAGAGCCACGTGCTCCTGGAGAGAAGGCTGCCCAAGTAGTGGCTGAGCCACCATTACACTGTGGTGACTGTTAGGCCAGGTATGGCAGCAGCATGGCAATGTGTGCTGGCCAACTCCTTGGCAGCTCTTTAGTTACCTACCAGCCACACAGAAAAAGGGTTAAAAGAGAAGTGGGGCTACTGCTCACCAGGTCTGGATACTTCTCTTGAGTTCATGCCCGGATCCTCTCGGGGTAAGCAGTGAAGTCATGTGAAACCTTCTTATAGCAGCTCTCAGCAGGGTTCTGCAAACCCCTTCTGGTTTTGGCTCAAGGAGGCTCCTATTTGCCTGAACCTTGCTCTGAGATTTCGTTTCAAATACACGCAGGTCCTCCAAGCATAACCATGGCCAAGATCAGCCTAGTTGCAAGTCAAATGTTCAGATGGTTTCCACCCCAAATCATAAATCCCACTCTGTCACCTGGAACTGAGCCCATTCTGCTCAAACCTCAGCTTGCATTTGGGGGAAACTTGACTCCAGTTCACTGAAAAGTTCGCAAATCCAGCCCATGTTCTGGGTTTGTAACAAACCCTCCAAAACAGGCAAAATGGCCTTGGCTTTAGGGTTCAATCTGGACCTTGTTGCCAGAGTCATGGTGTCATCTAGTGGTGACAGCTTGTATGGGCACACACACGGTACCCACCTCCACCTCGCAAACATCCCCACAGACAGTAGTGCAGTTGCAGGTCTGGTAAATGTCTTCCAAAATACACCACCTTTTTCAAAGGCAGAACAGCTCCACCATTTCAGTGAAAGCCATTTGCACCTCAAAGAGAGCTTTTTGCAAAGGTTCCCAAATAAAGTGAAGGGCACACTTCGCATCTTCTATCACTTCTACACAACTAGAAGACAATCTCCTGGGGAAAGGGCAAGCCACAGTAACTTTGACGGATAGCAGTCAGCAGCAGACTCAGTTGTGAACATGTTTTATATTTAAAAGTCATTCTCACTATAGAAGTTGCGTATCTTGAAATGTCCCTTTTACCTATACTGTAAAAATGCTCAAAAATCACAGTAATAGATACAAGAGGAAAAAGGACTCTGGTTTCAGTTTGTACTTTGAGAGGTCTCTTGCACAGGTACACATTCCCAATTCTCAAGAAAGGGCAGCTGATTTTTGGATTCTCAATTTATGTCCTACTGGTGGCAAGCTCAAGAACAGTGCAGCCAAAGCAGCTCCCAAAGTAACAGCACATCTTTTGCAAGAAATCAAGTGCCTTAGGTCTCACTTCAAGCATTTCTAAAGGGATTTGACCCACCATATATTCTGTGTGAGAGAGTTCTGGCTACATGAATTCCTTCTCCTCTGTGAAGCTGGGAACTGAGTACCTGCTCTTAAACCTACTCTCGTTTTAATTCAATGAAATTTAAGCGTAAGAGTTTTGCCTTTCAGCTAAGACAAAGCAGGAACACAAACATGATTGGTTTTCCAGACTCAGCTGATGGGTAGGATCAGAGTCACCATCAGCCCTGTTCCCATAACCTCAGGCACTGCACTGAGTCACTTGTCCCACAAGCTGATAAGAGCTGCATCTCAAAGAAAAGAAAACTCTGTTCAAATTGGAAGAAGGATCACAGTGTCAGCAGAGAGGAAAGAAAAAACTGCCAATTTCAGCACTGTCCTGGAAATGAAGTGGGTTTTCAGGTTCCTGAGGTCTATCTGAGGTTTCATCATGGATCCAGCTCAGGTGTTTCCTTGGCAGGTTTGTCTTCTAACCTGGAGCTTAATCCTTCCCTCTGATCTAGTCTTTCTGTCTGCAAGCTAATGAGCTTGAAATTACCGTATATTTATGTGTCCCTCTGAGCTCTGATCTGTGACACAACCACAGCTACAGCTGGACTTGCTTCTTTCTTTATTGTGTAGAGTTGCAGCCTAAACGCCAGGCTTGATGCTAAAACCAATGAAATTCAAATCCCAGTTTACAAGTAGGGTAAGAGGGAGAAAGCACTTTTCAGAACCCTGGTTTCTTTTGGGATCTATCCTGAGACACTGAATTTCAAGCCTGGTAACAGCACAGACCAGGGCTATCTTTATTGCAGAGGATTCCACACACCCCATTCCACCTTGGTCACAGATAGCACAGGGAAGACTTTTGACTACTACTTGCCTGGACTCAAAATGACCACAGGAATTACCCAAAATCAATTAATTCTTTATAGCTGCACCAAAGTGTTTTCTTCCCTTGGATCTGTTTTCTTCTCCCATCCTATCACTTGTGTTCCACTTATTCTATGAAGCTTAAAGACTTCATTGTGCCATCTACCCACTAGGTCTACCACGAAGGTGAAGCCCAAGGCAAGTTGCTCAAAGGTAAAAGAGAATGCTCAACTACTGTTATGTGGGGCGGGTTTTAATTTTTAGCAAGTACACAAACCTAAAAATAACAGATAACTTACATCAGAGCCTGCATATAGAGTACCTTTCACCCTAAAGAAGCTTTCCAAAAACGTACATGCACAGCAACACAGAAACGTAGCCACCTCTGGAGCTGATTACAGCTGCTGCTTATCCAATACAATATGATAACAAGGAGAGCTACCACAATAAACCCCTGGGTTTTTGGTAAATTGCACTATGGATTTCTGCACGCTTGCTATACCAGAGGACACCCATATATTTAAAGGCTTCACCTGAGACAACAAGGCAGAGCCAGCAAAACACATTTCCTTTTTGTCCCTTGGAAGGTCAAAAACCTCCCTAGCAAAATATGCTGGAATAGAAACAGCCAGGCTCTTGAGCAATTTCATATCTGATATTCAGGTACTCGCTAGCTCTACCACTCAGTGCGTGCCGTGACAGATATGTCACAAGTAAAGGTCACAGCAAGGTTTTCCCTGCCAGACTTGCCCGCTTTACAGGAACGGCAGATTTGTGCCTGCTCAGTTTCTCTGTCCTGTGTCCCAGGCACGGTGGCTTGTTTTGGAGTGCCCTCTGCCGCCCAGCGCACAGACCTGCGAGCCGGCAGGGAACGAGGCCGGGAACACGAGCGGAATCTCGGTTAAGGACGGGCAGCGGTCAGCGCCGTTCAGCCCCACGCGCCGGTCAGGGGCCCTCACTAGAGCCGAGCCCTGAGCTCAGCATCTGGGTCTGACTGCCTGAGCTCTAAAGGTTTGCAAAGCACTGCCACCCACCAGGGCTGCAGAGACAATTGACTTTCAGGTCTGTTTTCTGGGACAACTCTACCTCAGCTCACCTCCCACACCTCACAAAGCTCTTGCCCAGTTCTTCTCATCCGGGATCTGAGGCAGAAAAAGCAGCACAAGCCCCTTGCACTGGCACTGCTGGGATTCTTCCTTTGCAGCTATGGGAGGCAGCTTTACTCTTCACTTCCACCCAGCCCACCTCATCTAAGTGAGGGGTAACTCCCGTCTCCAAAGGAAAATAGGAAAGCTGACTAGTCCAAGATGTGGAGCCAGGAATCCCTTTGGGGATCAGCAGGCCTCTGAAAACTGCACAGAAATAGTTTCTATCTAGGTGCTAAGAGATCAGATATTCTAGAAGGTTCTATTCACTTACAACCAATAATACCAGGCAAAATTCTTTAGTCACTCCGTTATCCTCACAGCTCCAAAAATCCTTACCCTACCCTTACTCCTTTCTCTTCAAGCTGGTGCAGACAGCCAGGCCTGACACCAAGACCGAAGTTTCTGACTCCCAACGCCAGAACCTAATGTGATTTTTTTACTTACCTAGGTTAATACAGTTCTTTCAATAAAGTTCTTTTAAGCACAACACCCATAAGTATCTTTATTAGATCACTCACTCACGTCCAATCAGCTACCACGCAGGCACAGCACTGTCCTGCACAAGAAATAACTTTGCATTCTCTGTGCAGTGAGGTCGTGTACTGCAAAGCTGTTTGGCCTGTGCTCCAGAGTCCTGTGAAGTTCTCGGCAAGGGAGTGGTTTGCAGGTGTGCATGCCAGGATGCACACATACAGTCTTCACCTGTGTGTTAACAGCAAGCATCTTAAAAAATTTGAAACGTGGCAGTCAAAATGTAACTTGCACTGGGGAAGAAAACTACATGAGAATAATATATAATTTTATCTCTTATTTTTGTTATCCATGGTCATATTCTTCTATGACATACTGCTCCTATACCTCTACAAGGATGGAATTCCATGACTCTTCCCTTCTTACATCTGGATAGAAGTTACCACCCCACATGTTCACTCCTAATCAATACATGCAGCTAGAATTGTCTCCTAGATTTGCTACAATTCAGACATTTTCTCCTCTCTGACAGCAAAGTACAATCTATTTTGTCAGGCTTGTCATTGCAAAGCTGGGACTACTTGCTTAAGAACAGACCAAGACACAATCCTAGCTCTGTTACCCATGAAGGGTTTTTAATCCAAAAGGGGTACGTGGAGCATCAGGGTATGTAGCAGTCTTTGCGTGGGCACTTATAATACTAACTCCCAATTCCCTTCCCCTTTTGGCTGCCATGCTTTCCTTGGAAAGAGATACCTGAATGCAGTCAGGTAGGTAAGCTCTCCCTTCAGTGAACTGCCAGCCATTGTTGTTTGCCTGTGATTACTTGTTGTTTTACTGGGATTATTTACCTGTGTCACCGTGTGATCCTCCTGTTCTGCTCTCCCCTGTCAGGCAGCAGAGCTGCATGTAACATTCATAAAACTTAACACAAGCCTGGCCACAGTTTCTCACGGCCACAGTTTCTCACAGCCACAGTAAGCACTGAGGCTCCCCATGGCTGTGCTGACCCTGGACAGGACCATGTTAGAATAACATGACTCACAGCAACACTATCGCTGCTATTAGGCCACTGATATTGTACCAGAAATAAACACAAAGGCACCACCTATAACTACAAAGCTCTAGTCACAGGGCTGCTGCAGTGGCAAGGTCCCAGCAGAAACCCTCTCCTTTTGGGGAGGCTGTGCTAGTTACTAAACCAGCTGGTGCCAGGGCTGCACATTATCAGAGTTCATCTGCTCCTGCCAGCTAAGTAGCTTATCTAATAATTACACTATATCACCTTACAAATCTTGCTTCTTCAGGAGTATAACCCCTGTGCCCTCCCAAATGCAGAATCCTTACAGAAACAGATGAGGCACCAAAAAAACTCAAACAAACCAGCCCACAAACTGTAGGTAACAGTGTGAGGCAGGGACCCTTTGCATATGTCAGTAACAAGGTTCTATCAGAGAGCCTTTATCTAGAAAGGATCCCTTGCGCATGTTGTCTTTTGAGCAAATTTTAGTCCTTGTTACATGGAACAAGCAAAACCGCCAGGTCTTAACAGCAAACAGCACAATATTTTTCATAAGGTCAAAGAATTAGTCGTGCTTGAAGCTGTATGTACATTCAGGACAAATTCTTTTGTTCACTCCCCCCCCTTTTTTTTTTTTTGATAGCATTCATGTGGAAGCAAAGGGAAAGGATGAACATATTTATGATGAAAAGGAAAAAAAAAAAGTCTCGTCCAAATCATTCCATTGGCCACAATCCCTTCCCCCCCCTCCAGCATTTTTCCAAAGAGAAGTCTAGCTCCTCTTCCCATGTTGGCTCATTTCACTGGCTCCTCCACGGAGCTCCCATTCGCTGCCCACATCAACCCCGATGCTGTGCAGCATGTGCTGGGTGTCTGCAGGGGGTACCGCGACCCTGCTACCAGCCAGAACATCACACAGGCACGTTGTGCTAAGGGAGGTGGATTGCTGAGCTGCAGTCTCTAACACACATAATGAGATTAGCATTTGAATAGTGCTGATCAAGTTACCAGTAGCTCTGAACCCCGGGTCCATCAGATGCAAATGAATCACTATAAATTTTGCTCCTTTCTTAAAGGCTCTTTATATGCATGGCCAATGCAGAAAGAACTGCAGTGAGTATTGGCCCAAGAAGTCTGTCTCTCACCGTGAGTGGGAATTTCTGAAAGTGGAGAAACCATAGGAGCACCTTTCCTTAGATTTTTTTTTTTTTTTTTTAATAAGCAGTTTTTTCCCCTTTTTTTGATGTGTCTTTTCTCCCAGGGCTGCGCAGGCATCAGGACATATTCTGGCATAAAGTTCAGAGACAAAATCCTTCACAATACCTTCATGGAGGTCTTAATTCTATCTGTTTTAATTACCTGAGTAACTTCTGAAAGTCCTGCCGGCTTCCTTGTGTCAAGGACATATCCTTCCCTGGTGGGAGGATGAAGGTGAGATAAGTCTGTGGTGTCTCCAACGGCATTGATCCAGTATCTTGGAAGCACTTGCAGTATTGTGGGGCATCTTAGTGTTCTCGCCTCCTCAGTCTCCCTGGAGGAAGATACAGTACACAACCCATTTAGGAGGAATCTTTAGGGTACTGCCTTGCATGATTAAATGTAAACTGCCTAATCCCTCCATATCTCAGTGGACACTCAATTGCAGGGGAGTTTTCTCCCACATCTGTGCTGCAGGAAGGAACCCTGATGGGAGGAGAAGGGAAGAAGGCACAGTCAACTTGAGAAAACGAAATCTGTGATTGTCAGGTGAGCTTTGGCACACACCAGAGCTCATCCAACATTGCAGTGAGAAGTCACAGGAGCCTATAATTTCTGCTAACATGGAGATTTAACACATTCACAGCATTCTGCAAGATTCATAGCAGTACAAAATGATGCATCCATGATATCTCAAATGCAGCCATTTGAGTTTTTAGGACCATACTGCAAACAAGCTTGTTCTTACAAGTAACTACGCTCAATTGACTTCAGCTGCTTTCATTTCTCTGAACAAACTTGAGAGAAGAAACTAAAACCGCATCAGCTCTCCAGACAGCCTGACTGAAGCAAGCACTGTGAAGAACACTCAAACTCATTCACTTCCCGATACAAAACCCTGGATGGCCTTAATTGCATTCTAACAAATTCTGTTTATCCTATGCTAGAATACACACAAATTGCTATGTGGTTTGAGATTTGCAACTAGGAGTGACTTTCTGATTACCAGAGCTCCATTTATTATTCCTAATATTAGTATTCACCAGCTAATTACTCACTTCTAGCTCTAGATATTTTTAACATGGTACATTTATTTTGAGGTGCAGGAAAGTACATGCACATAAGCATTGACTTGAATTAACAAAATGTAAGAACTCCTCACCACCTCTCCTGAGAAGAAGCCTTCACATCTCCTCACTCCACCTGCTCCTCGTTAAAGGAAAGGTGTGAGGAAGTTTACCACATTTGTAGTGTCAATCACCTCCTTTCCCATGGAGCCTTAATAGGTACAACTAGCCGCAGGCACAAAGCACCAAAATTACTCCATGTCCCAGTTGGTTATATAATAAATCTGAATTAAATCAATAATTAAAGCAGCTCTTGCATGCTACTTCTCCCTGATGAGCATCCTTTTTAGAACGCCAGTGGCACCTCCCATAATGAGAAAAGGGGCTCAGAGCCCACGTTGCTGTGACCCACCCAACTGCACAGGCAAGAGACAAGACCCACTTTAACACTCATGGCAAAAGCAGGTGTTAATTTTGAATGCAGCCCACACTGGAAAAGGGCCAGGCCCTCCACTGCAGCTCGCACAAAACCCACCTTGAAAGCAGAGCCAAAACTCGCTGCCCTGGCTGCCCCCTCTCAGGCTCCCTGAGCTGTGAGCTCAGTGCGGCTCCCTTTTCTGCAGGGACCTCCTCAGCCCGAAGCCAGGGTGGCTGAGGGGGTCTCCCTGAGCAGCTCCTGCTGCCTGGGCCTCAGGGACAGGCCGGGAGACTTAAAAGCTGACTCAGAGGTGCTCAAAAATTCACACTCCCAAGGGGAAGGTCCGTGGGCATAGCCGTATCATCGGCCTACCATCCCCTCAGACCGAGACCACCCTGACATGCCGTGACAGCCCAGCTTCTGAGGAACTCCCCGGCCTGGGCAGCCACAGCCCCAAGCCATGCTTCAAGGGGTCACAGCTGCCTCCCGGAAAGCGTAGCCCTCGGGGGAAGGGAGCAACACGCTCCTCACACCACAGAACCGCACCTCGGGGCTGGGCCCACCCCTTGACAAAGCCCCGCCCTAGGGCCGGGCCCACCCCATGACAGAGCCCCGCCCCAGGGCCGGGCCCACCTCACGGCAAGGCCCCGCCCCGGGCTGGGTCTCCCTCACGACGCCTCCGCCCCTCAGCGCTGAGCGCTCCTCGGGGCGCTGACCCCGTGTCTCGCTAACCCGTTGTGCTTCGAGACGGTGCATCGCGCGTCCCCTTCAGCCCTCAAGGCTGGTTCTCCCTCATGACGCCTCCACCCTTCACCCCTGGAGGCTGTGTCCCCCTCGCCCCTCAGGGCTGGGTCTCCCTCAGGGCTGCGGCCGGGCCGCCCCCGCCCCTCAGGCCGGCGCTCGCGCTCGCCGCAGCCGCGGAGGCGCTGCCAGGGGGCGCCCTGGGGCCTGCCCAGGCCTGGCACCCCCTTCCTGCCCTGAGGGCACGACCCGGACACTCGGGAAAAGCTCCTAAAAAGGGAAAAATCCCCTAAAGAGGGGAAAAAAATCCCCTAAAGAGGGGACAGCCCCTGCGTTGAGGAGCCCCTGTAGAAGGACAAGCATGTAGAAAGGGAAAAAAAACCCCAGAAGACTTATGTCCCAGCCCAAGATAATGGTCCTTTAGTCAGCAACACTGGGGAGTTTTACCTTGGTCCTACATTCCAGCACTTGCACTAAACATTTATTTTACGAATAAAAAATATCATCTGAGATGGACAATCAGCTGAAGAAGAAATTAGATTTCTCTATTAGAAAGAAAGGGCATAATATAATGAACAGTACACAAATGTGCAGAGTGATGTATATACACTAAAAACAGCGCAGGGCAAAACATTTGCAACAGACACGAAGTCTAAGGTCTTTTATTACATTTTATAGATTAAATATATCTTCAGTAGAGTCTCTTTTTAAAACACACAAAAGGAAAAAATACATTCTTCATGTACATATGAAATACTGACCATATAGCAGGGACCATGTACAGTGCAAAGTATGAACACAGCTACACAGACATCACCACCCTGGATGATTATCAAGCTTTTTCTACAGTAAAATTGGAACAAGTTAACATTTCTGTTTCCAAAGAGAAATCCACACCCTTCCCTTCCATGGCATTTTGTGGGATTGTGCAGGAAAGGGTTTAATTTACTTTTTAACGATATTATAAAATCCTTGCATTGCATGAAAAATTACCGAACTCCTCAAGCTTTACCACTGTCATACATTCCTAATCGTAATACAATTTTTATTGTCATTGCAACCCAACTCCAAAAATCCAGGGAAAAACAGTAATATAGATAAGCTGGTATAGAGAAAGGAATGAATTAGAACTGATTGTTGCAATGTCCAGGAAACAAGTACCCAACATGTACACACACACAGAGGGTGGAAGGTAGCGAGGTGTGACAGAGCATGTCCTGTTTGTCACAAGTTTGGAGTGAGGGCACGGGGTTGCACGTTTCACTTCAGCAGTGGATCTCTAGTGTCTAGTAGGGGATGTCATTCTGGTAGTACTGGATCATGTCGTATGTTCTACTCCTAGAGAAGAAAAGCAAAGCCAGAGTAAGTAAAAGTTTAAAAAAAAACTGTACCCATTCTCAAGAATTACTCATCAGGATCCCACAGGGATCCCACAGGATCCCCGCGGGTGAAGGAAATCAGCTGCTAATCAAAACTAGCCCTCCACTCTTTGAAGGCATTGTGAAGGCCCAGTTACTGTTATGGACAGCACAAAACATCCTGCTTTTGTTTAAACTAGTTTTAAAAAAAGTATTTCCACACTTCTCAGTGTGGTAACAGCATCAGCAGCTTGGATCCTGTGTTTGGATAAGCCACAAGCACATCACATGGCATTTGCAGTTTGTTTTAAGAGAAGGAAATACATAATGAATGAATGAAGATCATCGGGGCTGCATAGAGACAGGATTATGTGGAAAAAAAAGTCATCTTAATTAAGGAGAATGCTAATAATGAAAATAAAAGTGCAGGGGAAATAACAGCATTAACAGCAGCATCTCTGATGAGTGACTGAGCAAACAAATCTCAGCTTGTTACAGATAACTCAATTATCCATGGGCAGAGCTTATTCAGGTCACAGATTAACCATGCCACAGGTAGAAAAGCCCAAGCTTGTCAGAACTAAGCTGGTTCTGGCCATTCACACAACACTGTCACTGCCTTCAATTCCCCAGTGTTAATCTAAGATTCTGAGCAGGTGCACCAGCAAGCACTGGAACATCCATTCTAGTGGAGCTGCATCTGAGCCAGTGAGTGGTACTGGTCTCAAGCTGACCCCATATGGAACTACACAAGAGTTTGTATTAGACTCAGTCTGTACTATCTAGCATAATAAAACATGCCCTTAAGATCTTTAACTATTACATTTTTTCTTTAGACTAACCAGCCTTGCTATTTGACCAGCCTGGACTTAAGTCTTCCTTCCCAGCACAAAACAGAGGAGATGCAGCACATTCAGAAACAAAGCTGCTATCCTGCACTATCTGAGTATCAATGACTCAAAGATTTTTGGCATCTGACTGATAAAACTCTACTTTTCAGCTCTGCTCAAAGCTTGATGACCTTCCTTTAGCCATAGGGAGAAGACATGGATAGATGCCAAACCTGTTGCTGAGGAAACAATTCTGGATGATCTTGATGATGAAAGTTGCAGCTTCCCTTTCAGTCATGTTGGGGCTGAACCTGTGTCTATATGCAGAAAATCACAATAAAATAAGAGAAAAATAGTGAGGTTTCCTTTGAACATGGTACAAATGTGTCTTTGCACAAGCTCAGCCAGGTGTGATTTCACTTGCTGCAAGTACCTACATTTCCTGAGACCGCTTGCTACAAATGACATAACATTTTAATAAAACTATTTTCCAGTTCACAATATTGCTGACTTACTTCAACAGCTTGATTGTCTGCCCTCGGAAACAGGGCAGCCCTGTATCCAACATCAATGTAACCAGTGAGACCACAGCATCCATGTAAGGTCTAGGGAAAAAGAGGACAAAAACATCAGAGCATTCCAACTCCTGCAGCCTTAGCAGGTAAAGCAGACAAGCTGAGGAGTTCAACGAGCTGGATCCCACCTTTTTCTGTAATTAAATCAACACAGATAATCCTCTTACATTTGCTGGTGAAGCTACACCACTGCTTGCAATCTGTCACTTTAATTAAATGTCACTCCTTTATGTTGGACTGTCAGATACTCAATGCTGCAAGATGAAGTCTCAAGAAGGATTATGCAAAGTGATGCTTTAGCAAGCAACACTTCTTTGGCATCAGAAAGGTGAAGCTGTGCACCAAAACAGTACAAAAGGCTGAAACCAGCAACACCACAGGAACATACTATCTTTTAATCTTAATTACTCTGTGTAATTCTTTGCTACATCAGCCCAGCTTCCCTTCTCCTTTCTGTCTTCTTGCTCATAACATTTATTATCTACCAGGCTATTACTCTGCTACTTGAGTGACACATTTGCTTTGCCATAAAAACTTTGTCCAGACTGTTTCCCCTCAAGGAAACAAAATGATCTTGACTCCAAGACAGTAGTTTCTCACTGTATTAACAGTGCACTAAACTGCGTGAGGAAATGTGTGAAACATCACATTTATAAATTAAATATATAAAATTTTGAAACAATGTAAGGACAGAAAAAATACCACAAAGATAAGCTGTAAAACAGCAGGATTATTACATTGTTTCAAAGTTTGCAAGACGTACCAAAACAGTCAACATGCTCAGACTCCCTACAAATCAACACCTGTTATTATTTATCTTTTCATCTCATTCTGGGCATGCAAGAACTTCCACTTTGAGCAGCTAAGTCATTACCTGACTGCCAGATAGCCTCTGACACACATCTCCATAAACCATTTGAACGGCGTTGCCTCCATTTTCCCTCCCATTATCATCACCATCTCATCAGTCAGTTTAATGTCAGGCTCCCAGCCCAGGTTTCCACCAGGTGAGCTTTCAAACATGAATCCAAAATCTGTGCACAAAAGATAAACTGCCTCATAAACTTTGTTGGTTAATTGTGTGCTGTTAAACCTGACAGAAGCAAGAGAAGTGGATTGAATATATTAATACAGATGTTTTAACTCCAACTGGAAAAAAGCTTTGGTGAAGTGTAAGAATACAGACAAAAGCATCGTCATCATGACATGAGAATAGATGTAAGAATGGTGATGTAAATAAACTGCTGAAATATTTGTGCTGTTCCAGAAAAGCAAAGCTGAAGCAGAGGTTACAGCCTCACACAATTATATAGATTTTCTTGCCAAGTTTAATTCATACCCTTGCAGTGATGAAAGGAATCCAAGGACACATTTCTATAATTACACACATACACACATGTATCCATGCACAAGTTCATACACACATGTCATTCACACTTATGTGTGTATATACTTTCCTTAACTTGACAAAACTTTGCAGAGGTAAACTGACACAGAAGCAGCCAACACAAACACACAACACTTAGCAGGCATGAAAAACTTCCATGTTTGTTTACAAACTGTGAAATCAGTATACAGCTGGATCTCAAAGGGGAAATGGCTTATTGTCTATTAGCAGCAATACTTAACAGCAGAAAGCAAAGGTAATAACTGACATTCAGAGGTGCATATGACTGACCAATATGAATGATGTGTCCCTTTTTGTCCAGCATGATGTTGCCGTTGTGCCTGTCTTTAATCTGCAGCAGGAACAGGAGCAGACTATAGGCAGCCATACTGCGGATGAAATTATAGCGAGCCTGTACAAACAACAAGTTAAAACAAATCAGAACAACTTACAGAATTTAACAACTCTCCATCAGGAGATGAGACAGATGAACAAAGCTTTTTTCTTTTTTCCATTCATGATTAGTTTGAAGCGATGTTCAATGATATTCTCCATACATCCATAGCTGCAATTACTGCTTTAGCTAACTCACTAATGGCTAAAAATGGATTATCAGCATCAGGAACCAGATACAGCACTATGGTAGTCATTACATAATTATTTGTTATTATTTCTTGTAAGTAGAATGTTTCTCAGTTGACATTTTGCTGTGCTTGCCCACTGGTATTTTACCTTCTGGAATGCAAGGGTAGACTCATCTCCATATTGCCTTGTAAAATAATCATACATCCCAAAGTCTGTCTGCCTGCCTAGCTGGTCACGGGATGTGCAGTCAGGAATGCACTCAATAACACCACACTGGAGGGGAAGAAGAGAAACAGGTTTGTAAAGCATGCTCCCAAAACGTATTTTGTTCATGGCTCTTGGCAGTCATAGAGGTCCTCTGGGAAATGTGGGGAAGCCTGTATTTCACCAAATACAGAATTTCTAGTTTATTCATTAAAAAAAGTATATCCTCTTTTTTTTAGGATTTCCATGAAACGCAAGACAAGCTCTGTGACTTTCCACTGCTTTGCACAATGTAGTTCCAGAAGTCAAATAACAAACATTTGCAAGCAGCAAAATTTCAGAGCCAAAAGCTTTAGAAAAGCAGGAAGCAGGAGAGGAAAGACTCTTTCTATTGCTGGTACTCCAAATATTTGGGATAAGTGATGTGGGCAGTACTTCCCTGTAGCATGGAATTTTTACATGTGCTGGAAGAAAGTATTTTTGAATTAGGAATGATTTCTACAGCACTATAGTTAGTTGCCCACTTACCCCAGGAGCTGTGGCCACCACTCTGTATGGAAACACAAAAAGATCCAGGCCTACCAGCTGAAATATGTTCTTGAAGAGATCGATGATTTGTAAAGCTAACATGTCCTGTCAGACAAGAAAAAAATTGCACAAACATTACAGGGGTTACAGGGCATAAACTGGATTATAAACATGCTCTGAAGAACTCTGAAGTGCACATTAAGCAAGTGTGCAGATGTGTGCTTATGCATGCACTATAGGGGAAATCAAAAAGGGAACTGATAAATGCTGTGTGAGTGGGCAGCAAGCAAGACTGATGATTTAACTGCTGACCTAAGAATGAACTGCCTACCACCCTCTGATAAAAGGTCTACTAATAACTCCAGGGATAATAACCAGCATTCCCTCTTAATCAATCAAACTTCAGGGTACAAGATCCCACCTCAGAACTACTGCTATAATACCAATGGCTCAAGTGAAAAATAAACTCTGAAAAAAAATTTTAAGGCTTGGTAAACCTCTCTTGACAGAATGGCCTGTATTTCCAAACCACAATTTCTCTAGGGGTACAACAGTTGTCCCCCTTAGTCCATAACTCATGGAGATTCTCAAAGTTCCAAAGAAAAATATTTCTATACTAAAATTATTTTCTTCTTCTGCGTTATCACCTACAAATCTGCCTCCTGTAAGTGCACGGCCCGGCAGCTTTGTACCTGTCTGCAGTCATCTCCCACTTTAAAGATCGCTGCCTGCCAGCAGATTTTCTGACTGTCCTCGTCCTCTTCTGCACTTTCATCGATGGAGTCAGAGCGACAACGCAGACCTGCAACAAGAGAACCAAGCAAAACCCAGACATGGACTTTAATTCATGTAAAAATGTAACTCTGTATCACGACAAGCCCTCTGCACTCAAACTCACAGCATTTCACTGCAGGTGCACTACAGATATTTCTGCCTTACAAGGTAATTACCCTAAGATAGTTCCCTTTGTCTACTGCAATTAGAACATATCAAATCAGTGTTTGTGATTTACCTGATAAATGCCTGCATTGCATTGAGTAGTCAGCTGGACACTCTCACAAAATGTCTTATTTTGAAAGAAAAACTGCCAAAACCTGGAGTTTGCTACCATCTAAAACCCAGAAAAAGCTGTTGATTTCTATTTTAGTCTACAGTAACTGTTATAATTTCTTCAAGAGCCCTATGTGGCTTGCTTCTTGGGACTTTAAAGAAGATTTAAGCTTTCAGAATTTTCTTCTCTCTTCCTTTGATCCAGTTTCATTTCTCAGCTGAACCATGGCAGATAAAGTTCAATATGGAAATAATTTTTCTGCAGTGGTGCAGGTCACTAAAAGGAGGCAGTTTTAAAGGAATTGCTGACTCTCAATTAGTAGTTTCAATTATTAAGTTGCAGTTACTAACCTTCTTTTTCAAGCTCACTGACTCCACATCGTTTCACTTTAAATTTGGCCAGATAGGGTGCTTTTGCTGCACTAAATTACAGTAAAAACAAAGTTGATGGTGAGTGTAATTAGCCAAACGAAAATTTACAGAAAAATACCTGAATATCATTAATTAACTTAAGCACATATATATTTATATATAAATAAAAATGAACATAACAAGAGCATGGTACCTCTGCATAGGAGTTCCTGATTTGTAATCAATATCCAGAACAATTGCTTCAGGATTGCTGGGCAAGTAACAGCCTGCAAAACAGAACAGGCAGCTGAGAACAAATCCACTGGCTAGTGAGACAACACAAGCTGGACAATAACTGATGTCAGTGTCTACAAATTCAGTACATAGTTTTGAATTAATGTTAGAGAGAAACTGGAGATTACAGTCTGTGAGCCCTGAAGGATGTGGTATCCTTTGCATTAGTGAGAGATTGCCAGAAACAAATAGAATACAGTTTGAGCTAATACTGCAGAACCCGTACCACAGGGAGGACGTCTCTTACAACAGGCCCAAATTAGGTGTGGCAGCAGCCCCAGTGCACTGGGGAGTGCCCTAAGCCACCAACACATGCTAGAAGGTTGGAGACCTCTTAGAGATCAGGAAAAGCTTTCATCAAACTCCATTTTAAAGAGAAGATTCAGGCTGGGAAAACATATGTTCAAGATTTGAAAGGACCCTCAGATAATGACATTTCAAGGGAATGCCTGATGGGAGAAAGGGGAGAATGAAAGGAACTGGACATGCTTCATTCTTGAGACAACAAAACTTCTCAAAAACATCACGTCTTTTTAAAAAAGAAGGTGGTAGAAAGCAAAAGAGTTTATTTATCCTTCCTCTTCAGACATATACTGATACTTTTATCCATGATATGCATTATCTGACTTGCTTTTGGGTAAGTTTTGATGCACGATATAGAAATTACTGGATGGGCAAAAATATTTGAATTTTCTTCAAGAGAGAAACAACCAAACTACAACAGAAGAACAGCCACCAGCACCAAAACTGAAATCTCTACAAGCTCATAGGGATTTCAAGATTTCCTTGCAGAAAATAAATAATCATGTTGAATGCAAAAGCCCACGATTTTATATGACTAAATCACTTCTTACCAGGCTGCACTTTCACCTCAGACAGAGCACTCAAACAAGCTTTTTTCCTTTCATCTCCTTTAGGGAATGGCCTAGAAAGATGAATGATCTTTTAATTACCTGCATACTGTATATTACTCTACCCACTATCCTCAAATTTGTTTCGAACTTACACAAACAGAGCACAATTTTTGAAGTACAATACTTACTTGATAATGGCTGAAACATTGGTGATTTTATTAAAGAAATCAAATTCCCGTTGGTAGAACTCCTTGGCTGGACCAGACAATGAGCCAGTTATCTCCTCCACTAACTGCTCCAAAAGTTCCCCAATGTCAGCTGCATGTGAAAAAAAGGAAGCATCTGTGTCAGAAGCTTATTTCAGAAAGTGAAATGATGTGGGTGATGCAAATAAGCACCTTTGGATAGTATTCACAAAAAGGTACTGAGGGAACCAGCGCCGTGTCTCTCCCGATACACTCTATCAGGCACTGAGGCAGAATGGGCCCTAACTCTATAAATAAAAGAGAATATCCCAGCTAAAAGGATTCTTCCTGACAAGCAAGAAGCAGGAAGGAGATTTAGTCTGGACTGAGAAAAGTAAAATAGTCAAGTCAGATTATATTTTAAAGCACTCACGATCTTTTTGATGTCCTTCTTCATCCAGGTAGATATTAGTTTTCATGTTCCAGATGAACTGGTGAGCCAAGAGCTGGGATTTGGAAGCTGCCCACAGGATGTACTCCCTAACGTAACCCATCTGCAATCATATTCAGACCAGTAAGGATCAAAGTTCACTACAACTCTCAGACTCAATATTACTGCTTCTGACAGCTGTTGTTCAAACCCAGAAAGTGTTAAATGGATAGAAAGAAGACCTCTGCACTCTCACTCACTTTGCTAAAAAGACATGAATGACAGTGTGTTTTAGAAGATAGTGAACTGATCTAAATTGTTTTCAGCTTTGTTACTGACCTATTCTGTTATTCTAATCAGCCTTTCCCCAGCTCTATGCCATTTTCCATCTGTTCTATTTGGATTTCAAATCTGTTTGAGCTCAGAGCATCTTCTAGTATGTGCACAAAGCTCAATGTAGCAGGTACATTGGTCTTGCCTGGCATCACTGCGTGCTCCTGTAATACCAGGAATCTACACAGTGTCATATGGACTGTATGGTTTGGTGGCAAGAACTGCATGTGCTGGCACAATTCCACTGAAATTCTGGAAAGTAAGAATACACTTATAAAGTTGAAGTGTCCAAGAAAATCATACTCCTTCCAGCAGCCACGTTCCCTTTCCTCTACCTGCAACTACTTTTGTAGTCTACAGGTGTTCCTGTGTTTGACTGATATTAACAGACTGATGTTCGTGCTCTGCATTGCAGAGTTCTCAAGGAATAACTATACACAGTCATCTACACTATGGGATGGGAACATGTTCACCTGAAAATAAAGCACTGACCAGAGTTCACTGCCTCGCTGGCACATAAAATGATCTCAGATTAATGAACTCTGAACTTGTTTGTCAAGCTTTACTTTGGCTTCTGCAAGATGAGGCTGAGATCTGATTTCATACATGTGATGGAGCACAAAACACAAATGGATGTCTTCTCTGGTTAACTCCACAGCAAAATGATTAAGGGTAATGATTTAATTTCATTACTGGTTGTCTCATGCAGACCTCCAAAAGCTTTATTCAGAGTCCTCATCTGGGGCTTCCCATAACAAAATCTCTTTCCTGACAGATGAGCTACATAGCCTTTCTCAAGTTTACCTGTTCATAAGAGAGGTCTATCCAAAGCAAGCCAGCCTCTAGAGACAATAATTTTTCTTCTATGTATTAGATATAGGATAATAATAAGCAGCATTATATTATGCTAATTTTTGTTTTATTTACTGCTTTAAATCTAAAAGCTGCATTAAAAACCTGTTTTGTTCACATGCAGCTGATTGCTAATCTCACCTTGTCATATCGCAGTGCCTGAACAATCTGTGGAATGTAGAATAAAATGGCATCCTGAAAGAGAAGGGACGACAGGGTTTTACTGTTTTGTTTTAGTACTCAGAAGGGAAGATGAGTCACATACACAGAGAAAAGCTCCTTTCAGTTTGGTGATAAACAAAATCCCACTGCCTCTTTATTTTAAACTATGTATGCAACGCCTTCAAATCAAAGTACTATTCTGTTTAGTTACTTCCTTCAAAAATATAATTAACAATCATGTACTTCACAGTCCTAATAGAAGTCTGACAAGTGCTAAAAAACAGCTTTCTGCTGCCTTAGAAGAAACAACTTTATCACTGAGAGAAAATGCAAAAGAGATAATTCGAGAAGGGCAGTCTGAAGAACTCAGCTTAGTGTCATTTACAACAAGAAAGCTGCAAATACATGAGCCAGTTTTACATGGGACAATCAACTTCAAGCTTCCATCCCACTCTGTGCACATTCTGCAATGTGCTGTGCCCATTTAGCACGTCTCTCTACATCATTAAAATGAAGTCTGTGGCCACAATGACCAAGACCATAACTTCCCCTGGAGTGTTGAAGATTTCTTGGAACTCTTCTTACCGGAGGGAAAGATCGCAGGACTTTAACTCCATACTGGGCTGTCAGAGGATGAGGTGGATACATGCTTGAAAAGTAGGACAGGCCAGTTGGTGGATCTGTGGGTGCCCAGCACAGAACGTGGCTGAGCTCAGGTGCATCAGCATCAATCGTGTGCCAGGTAACCAGGTACTGAAAAAGCAGGTCAGACACATTAGGGGTTTGTAGCACTCGCTGATGTGTGGGTACTACACATCAGACAGTAATGCTGTCATCTAGCTTCCTCCAGCAGGGTAATTGAAATATGGGACATTTTCTTTTACAAAACCATGGCTGTTTTATCTAATGGATTTTTTCCATGGAAACCTAGCTGTTAGAATCACCTCACCTCCCAGAACACCAAATGAAGTTACTAAAAGCACAATCCAGGAGCTCTAGCACAGGGAGAAAGAAGAAACGATGAGTCATTTTGAAAGGGTCAAAAAAGGTTCCGTTTTCCTGCCATCTCTTTTACAGGTGATGTACAGAACACAGCTCTGACAAGACTGTCCCTCACAGGACTGAAGTGCTTCACTGCAGATCAGCATGATGAGCCTCCCTCACTTCCACACCTCTGCCTCTTGATACACAGAAAAGGTTAAGCTTGAAATAACTTCAGCAGCAGCACTCACCATGGCTTGGTCCAGTGATCTTTTCACATATTATGCCAAAGGCACAGAAATGGTGGCTGTACTGCAAGTGATGAGTTTTGTGCCATTTTGTGTACAGTGAGAATAGCCAGAAGCAAAATGTACCATTAGCTAACGTGCCACCTCCTCTTACTGCTGTGATTCTCCCCTCAGCACCCTATTTCCACAGCTGTTCTGTCATTCTCTCCTACCAGGGATATGGGTAGCACTAGAACATACACTGTGCTAAGTCAAGACTCTTTTTTCCAATGTAACTGAATGAAACAGGCCTACTGGGGCCCTGTAACAGTAAAAATATTCACAGGTACCTTTATTGCCTCAGGCACATCACTAACAGCTCCCGGGTCCAACCGGACCAGACGGGTCACTTCTGTTCCAATAGCTTCAGTGTTCTTAAACCTAAGTATAACCAGGAACACAATAACATTATTAGAAAATTTTGATGGCTTCTTCTATTTGTATGAATATGAGGACAGCAAAAGGCAGAAAATGATATGCTCAATAAACAAATAGTCCAACTACGAAATAATGTACATCAATATGCTGAGGAAAGAGGATGCTGAAACAACTGGTCCTCAGCCAGTGCTTTTGTATAAACCAGTTGTATTTCAGCCCACTTCCACTAGTGGATTCTTGGCTGAATATTCTGTCTGGGATTCTACAGCAATCAGTGTACAGAACTCTACTTGGCAAGAACTATCACTGCCGTAAGGGGGAAAGAATTTCCTTTCCCTTCCGGAGCCAACTATGCTAATTCTCCTATAATACTTACCAGTAAGTGCAAGCCAATATCTAGCTAAAGCACTGCATTCCAAGATACTTTTAGCACTGCTTAAATGCTACGCTTGCTAATGGGCTGAATGCTATTAAAAAACAAACCTGATTTCTTCTGAAACAAATACTAAGTGCTGGCAAAGAGCAGGTGGTAGGAAAGCCAGTTGGACTTCATTAGTGACTGAGCCAAATGAGTCTATTAAGTAATCTAGTTCTTTTCAAAGGTCTCAAACAGTTGTGACAGTAGACAAGAGGTTGCAACCAGCAGCAAGCGCTATCAGTACTTACTGTAAATACTCAACTTCTAAGGCAGTAGTAATTGCACCAGTTGTTTCTTTTGAAATGTCTCACCTGGTAGGCAGCTGCACAGCAAGATGAGGAGAAATGCTCCAAGCCAGATTTACATTATCCTTCCACTGCTTCTCACTAAGACTGATATATTTAGACCTCCAGTTTGCTACACTGCTCTCTCCAGTTTGATCCAACTCTAGCTCAGGGGAGGACAGTGGGTTGTACCATGTGATCAAGCGTTCAATCTCAGTAGCCTAAGGGAAACAGGAAAAAAAATGTTTTCTGGAAGAAGCAAAACACTCCCAATCTCATACTTTAGTTTATATATCCTGCAACAATAACAGGGTCTTAGAAATTCATGCAGTTTGCCCATCCTTCTGATGACTCACCAGCAATGAGAGCAGTAACGTCCTGCGCTTCATGTAGTACTTGTGCAGCTGTGTCCCCCTGTTCGTCTTCTTGGACATTCCTGGAGAAAAGGATAAAAAAGTTTTCAGTGGCTTTTGTTCAGTAGGTTAAACTGTACTTTCAAACTGTCCACACCTGGAAACATTAACGGAGAAGAACTGAATAACCACAGACACCTGTAACTCAGATCAGAGTGGCAGCAGCAAGTCAGCACCGCAGCCACTCATCGTGCAGGTGTTCTTTGGATATATGGAGTGGAACAGGCTACAGGGATATCCCTGTAGCCAGCAGTGCATTCACTTAAGGAACACGACAGTCTACTAAAAAGAAAGAGGATGTAGCTTTAAAACTGTACAAAAACACAGTCCACAATCTAATGTCACTCTGCTGTCCCCAAAAAGCACTAGGGGCATGTTTCCACAAAGCAAGAAATTTCCTTACAGGATTTCAATACATCTTCACCTCCCCCAGTCTTAATTCTCCTGCACCACAGAACTGACATTCTGTCAAAAAACTCAGGTGATTTCAGAACTTTCCTGCTTGCTACCAGTGAGACTTTTTCTGCCTTCGTTTTTCAGAGTTTGGCACTGGTAATTAAATACCCTGCCAGAATATTTACCTTTAACCTGATGTTAAACGTAAATATTGACTTTAAATATCTGCACATAAACAATGCTGTAAAATTGGCTGTAATGAGCTGGTTACAATCAAAAAAATACCTGATTTTTTAGATATGGTTGACATGCCACTGGACAAAGGGTAAGTATTTATCCATCCTTGTGTAGCCTGTTGCCGAGATCCAACATTGATATCCAGGTTGCTCCTGGTGTCTTGATTATCTAAGAACAGAACACAGGCCTGATGTAGAATCCAATCAAAGAAACCAGATGCTTTTGAAACAGCACTTAAAGGAACTCACCAGGTGGCACAAGTTGGCTGGCAGTCAGATACTTCTTGTCTGAGAACATTGCTGTCCAAAACTTGATCAATATGCTGATATCCTCACGGAGCCTCTTCTCCCCTTGTGTAGGGAACTTTGAAGGACAACTTGAAGAAATCACACAAATAATGCGATGTTGAGTGCATTAGGGGGAAAAAAACCTACCAGCAGTCAAAAACCCTCACCAACCTAATCAAGTAGTATTTTTTATTCTGATTGAAATCTACAAGGATGAGACCACACATCACTACATTTTATCCTCATGGCTTTATTATGTCTGACTGAAGAGTACAAACTTCCAACTATAACTGAAAATTAAGGCAGCAGTCTGTCAGCATCCTGGATTCACTTGAAAGTTAGTATTAGGACTGACTGACCTCCTCACATTCAGACATTCCTATCAATTAAATTTTCTTTTGTGCCTGTGTCAAATGTTAAAATAATCAGATTCGGTGTGGCTGTATTTTCAAAACAATGAAACTGTATTTCAGCCACACACACTCCAACAGCACTTCTTTAAACCTTATAAATCTAGATACAATTTTGAGCACTGAATAAACTTCAAAATAAGGAAAGAAAGGAAAAGAACAGGAACATTCCTGCTTTTAAAATCACACATAAAATCTGAAACTATTATCTAAGCCTCTTTGAGAGAGTTTATGAACCATACTAAAGCACAAGACAAGTTTCTGTTAAAGTGGGTAAAAAAGGAAAGGAAGAAGAATCAGTAGAAAAAAAAGACAGCTGCTGCTTTGAAGTATCACTGAAGGTTCAGGAAAAAGACAAACACATTTTCAGGGAGTTGTTTCAAATGAAAGAGTACCTGAAATAATCAAAGGCAGTTGAATAAATCTTTTCTCTCAAAACATTTCGGATAGTTGCATTTGGAACCACATCAGCATGCAGCAAAGACAAACCCAGGGTCAGCAACCTAACAAGCAAAACAGAGAACGGAAATGTTGGCTCTCCCAAAATGGTAACCAATAAACCCCCATGGAAACCACAACTACAGCTGTAACTGTAGCCTGAGAAGCGCCTGTTTCAGAGCTCCTGGCAACCTGTTCACGTTATCATCAGTTTGTTCTCAAAGCTGTGACTGCTGAACCACAGAAAGTGAAAGCCTCCGAGTCACAGAAGGTGAAAATAACTGATGAAGCAAAGACTAGTTCCATGATGTGGGCAATTCGCTACATGAAATCATACCATGAAATTTCCTGAAACACCAAAAAATTACTTTCAAGCTGAAGTGATCAACTTTTGCTTTGAAAACAGAGCTTGGACTGCATCACTGCAGGCTTTTAAAGCAATTCTCAGCACTTGAAGCCAAGGACAAGTTAAACATGCAGTGTTTAGTTGTAACCTTCCATCTCCCTATAACCTTATTTCTGCTCCCTATAATCTTATTTCTTATTTCTGTGGTTCCAGAAGGAAAAACCCAAAAGCACTCACTTAAATCGGGGCCCAATGGCTGCCACGTGCCGATTCAAGCTGCCTTTCGCCCCCCCGATGTTCAGGGACAGGGACCGCTGGAGCAGGCTGGAGAAGATCTCGATTTGGTCAGAACTGCAGTATTTGGCTATTTCAAACCTCTGCACCAAAAACTGAGAAAAAGAGACAGACATACCATGCCTCCTTTGACCTTTTTGAGTTTCAAACCCCACCCCCAGACTTCTCTGCTTCAAACACCTTTCTCCCCCTCAGTGATTATGCTCATCTAAACAGAGTGTGTCTCCTGGCTGTGAGCACGTGACTTCAGATCCTTCCCAAATGACAGAACAGAAGTACAGACTGCCACAGGTGGGACATTCCAGAACAAATACACACCTCTATCCAGATGTAATGTGGGGTCACCTCTGGTGGACAGGGCCTTGGCTGGCTCTCCTCAGAGGCTGCTAATGGGTCTGCTTCTTTCTGCTCCGCAGAAAACAGCCCAACTTTCTGCTCCACTGTCATTTGCCAGGCTCCTGCCATTTCCCGCATGAACTGCAGAAAGGAAGGTGACAGTGCTTCTTGTTTCAAGAGCATCTTCTTATATAGAAAACACAATCTTTCCCCACAGCACACACAAGAACCTACTACATCAATTAAAATTCACTGCAGTGCTGATGGAGAGGCAGAGACAAGTTTATACATCCCACCTGAAAGAAAATGTTTCTTTCGCATCCTAAATTACAAAAGGAAGAGAGACTCCCCCAGAATCTCAGCTAGTAACAGAAAGACTAAAGGCGGCAGCAGCCAGGCACTGTATTTTGTTGAGGAGACTGAACTGTTAGATCAGCTCATGCCATCCATATTCCTAGTCTGCTAAAGGTTGCTGCCTCCCACACGAGCCCAGCAGAGACAAGCACATGCCAGGTTCCCCTGACCTGCAGGGCACGGTTTGGCCCCTGAGCACACCCTGGCTGATCAAGCACAACATGAAGATGGCACATAATTCAGTTTTGCTGATCCTGCTCTCAGGAGCAGCATCCTCTGTAGTAAGGGGGCCGACCAACCAAGCGTGTGTCTCTGTTCTCCTCAACCAGATACAAAGATGTTTCCCCAAATGCCCAATGGAAAAAAATGAAACTGATGCTTAAGAAGTTAACCACTGAAACCTGCATGTAAACTCAACTAAGTAAATTCAGATGGATGGTTATCTCCAGCAAGTGAAACACTTGGTGCTCCCTAAGCAAAGCAATTACCAGAGGCAGCTTTCTCAGCTGTGTGGTCTGTCACTACACCATGCTGAGTTGCTTTATTACTATTACATTGATCCCCATCTCACAAAATACAACTGGTTTAGCCTGTTACAGGATTAGGACATTTGCAAGCCTGTGTTTTTATGTAACGGTGCAATACCAGATACCAGAGGCTGATTAATGAGCAGGGACACTGATTTCTCTTTGTTTTAAAACACCATTCTATAGTTTGTGATAGTATAGAGTCAATTCATGAACAGCTCAGGCATCTCATCAGCAAAGTGAATTCTACAGCTGAGATTCTAACAGGTTTCTTTTGCTGTAACATTCACGCTGTTGAGAAAGATCTGTTTCCCACAGTCCACCTCATGAGGGTACTCAGACTTCCAAGAATACAGGAAGAGAGACTTCCTGGCAGACTAAAGTGATTAACAGTGCATTTAAACATCCTTGACGCAGATTCACAATATCTGTGAATCTCTCAAAATCCTCTCTCTTCCCCCTCGCAGGGGCACAGAATGAGCAGTTAAATCGCTTCCTACCGGTACTTCTATTCCATTCTTGGCAGCAAGCAGCCACTCCCAGCAAGCAATTGCTGTTTCCATGCCATGTTCATTGAACATTCGCAGGGGTCCCCAACACAGATGATGAAGGAGCTGGGGATCACAGTCTGAAAACAAACATTCACTCAGATTTCTCCAACAGAACAACTGCCTTCCACATCAGCATGAAATTGAACCATAGGTAATTATCAGTTCCTAACAATAAATAGCTTCTGGTGTAAGGAGGCTTTTCCCCAGTGTAAGTCTAATTGAAAAAATCACAGTTTTGCTTCAAGTTAATGCATATTGGGTTGGTATATGGATAGTTTTTGTAGTTTATTATTCTTGGCATTCACTGTCAGAAAGCAGAAGTCCATTTGGTTTTCATTACCTTTGCTGCTTATTAGCAGTGCAGTCAACTTAAACATGGCCTGGGTGTAGAATTCAGTATTGCTTGATTCAAGAGCAGCATTCAGCTCTTTGACCATCAGTTTATTCAGGTCAGATGTTCGTCCTGTGGCATTGGAGAACTGAATCATTCCAGAAACCTGTAAAATTTAGGGGGGTTTTCAACAGAGAACAGTATTTTTAGGAATCCAGTTTAGTATTGGTCATGTGCTGATTAGGGAACTCCACAAACAGAGGCATCTTTTGTTACTACTTTACCAAACCTTTAGCTTTATCTGCGATCTAATCTTTAGCTTTATCTGATCTTTAGCTTTATCTGACATTTAGCTTTATCTGCAAAACCAAATGATCTGTTTAATAACCTAGGAAAATTATAGTCTTTATCCTGAAGAGACTTAGAGACTATGCTTCACATAACATAGACCCACACACCAGTATAGGCTGGAAGGACGTCATCCCCTGAGAAGTGATGCCAGAGCTTGTGGACACCCCACATTCATGAGAAACCCTGTACTTACCTCTCCTGCATAACGGTTGCGCAAGTTAAGAGAAGCCATGAAGTTGGAGTAGTCCTTCTTCACACAAGTTGGTCTTTCAGTTAGCTGGGTTGCCTATGACCAGACCATAACAAGGTGTTTATATCGTTCATATCAGACCATTTGTCTTTTCATTCCTTCACATATGTCTTCAGTTTACTTTTCCTTACACTTCTAATTGGCCTAGTATCAGGACTGTTACATACAACAGTACCAGGACTGATAAAAATCAAATAAGGAGTATGTGCATTTCTTCCATGGATACAGGATCACAGAATACCCTGAGTTGGAAGGGACCTACAGGGATCATCCAGCTCCTGGCCCTGCACAGGACAAACCCAACAATCACAGCACACCATTGGGAGCGTTGTCCAAACACTTCTTGAGCTCTGTCAGGCTTGGTGCAGTAACCACCTCCCTGGGGAGCCTGTTCCCATGCCCAGCCACGCTCTGAATGAAGAACCTTTTCCTAATACCCAGCCTTAAACCTCCCCTGACGCAGCTTCGTGGCATTGCCCCGGGTCCTGTCACTGGTCACCAGAGAGGAGATCAGTGCCTGCCGGGCTGCTGCCCTTTGGCAGGAAGTTGCAGCCAGCAACGAGGTTTCTCCTCAGCCTCTAACTTGTCAAGGTCTCTCTGCAGGTGCACAAAGTAACAAACAATACTCACGCCCAGAGTGGTGTTCTGCCTGTTGTAGCCTGCAAAGTGCAAAACACTTTCTGTAGCCATGGCCAGTCCAGTGTGCTGGGACAACCCTGATACCCAGTTCTGATGTTTGTTTAGGTACTCCTGAAAAAAACCCCCCAAAACCCCAAAATACTTGATTATCTTCAAAACAAGGCCGCTGATAAGCAAGTGTTGCATCACTGCAAACTATGGGAAACTCAATTATACAAAATCGTGACAAAAGACTGTCTCTACTCATCCCTTCCAGGCATTGTTCCCTGGCAATAAGATTTTCTGAATGTCCTCCGAAATACACAAAGAGTAAGACTCTTTCAGTATTCAGAATGAATAAAGTAATTAAGATAAATGCTTGAAGGCTGAGATTTTCTCTTAAAAGAATCACTTCTGACAAAAAAACCTTTATGACATTAAGTGTTTTGGACTACATGGAAGAAGGGAATGTAATTAGCTGTCCTTTCACACAAGCAGAGAATCCCTTGAGGCTCTTTTTTTAAGGAAGGAAATAGAAACTTCCGGTAGATTAGGAGTGTCCAAGATCTGCAAAAATCAAATTTTCACAGAAGCAGGCCCATTACCTGTAGATGAGATTTTGTAACAGAGGGAGCCCATTTCATCGCCTCTTGCAGAATCATCCCACAGCGTGCAGCAAAGTCCTTGACTATACTCTGGAATAAAAAGCATCAACACAATCAGTAAAATGCAGGACATTTATCAGGAGGCACTGGTTTTAATGGTGTAATAAGTAACATAGGGAGCAAGACAGTTGCAGCAACATGACACAGTTAAAATTTTCTGTAACAGTTAAATGTGCCCTTGATTAGAAAAGAACTGTCACACTTTAAGTCAAGTAAAACAGTACAATTCAGAAAAATATAAATACTGTGTGTCATATCCTATTAGAAAAATCTTACCTAGGGAAGTACTTTTAAAAAATGACCATTCAGAATAGTTCACTAATTTATCTCCAAGCTATGAAAAGAGGCATTATTTCATTCTTTGATCATTCAAGGAGGGCCACCCACCTCTCTGGCTTCATGCGTGTCAGGGACTGTTATTCTGTACGGAGCATCAGGAATGTCATAGTATGGTTGGTCCTTGTGGATGTCCTAAATAGAAACAATTATCAGCTCTCAGTAAGACAAAATTCATCATCACTTGGCATTAAGACTACAACCACCAAACCTGTTTTGTTAACATTTGCTCTCAAAATCAATTTGAACAGCTCTAAAAGAAACTGCTTGTATTGCAGTTTGGTTTTTAGAATAATTATTTCAAGAATCCAAAACACTCTCCTCAACATTTAGTACAAAAATAAAACTCTATAAAACATTTCCATCTTCAAAAATTCTAGCATGTAACAGATTCAAGAAATATGGATACACATACACAGACTGGAGAGGATACAATCCAAAACCCATAATTCATAGAAGACCAAACAAATCATAAACCAGAAAAACACCACAAAATTTTTATTTCAAATGAGACATTTCAACAATTATAAACCACATCTGACAACTATTTAGCACTAGTTTTACTACTTATGAAATAGGGCTGCAAAGATAATTCTTGCTCCACAGAATTTTAAATTAAGATTTTATCAACCTTAGTAAAAGGAAAACCAAATTACGAACTCAAGTATCAAATAAATGCAGAACAAAGCAAAAAATATAAGTTCTAGGAAAGAAAAGCACTTACTGCACTAAGAGACAGAGACAATGTCTGCAGAATATCTAGCATAGTCTTTAGCACAGTTCCACTCCAGAGCAAGTGAGGAAATCTAGAGCAAGAGAATTCAGAAACACAATAACCATGGAGAGCTGAGGAAGGACATTATTTTCTCAAGGGAGCTGCTCAAAGAGCCAGCTTTATACATCCCTAGGTAAGCTCATACTCAACACAAGCCACAAAGCCTGCCATGGCTCACAGCAGCCTGGCTCCACCCAGAGCCAAAAGCCGAGGAGAGCAATTCACAGGGATTGATACTGCATTTCCATCATGGGCACTCTGCTTTGCTCCACCCATGGGAATACTAAGCAGACACACATTTTAACCAGGGGTGTCAGAGCTCAGGCTAAAAATACTACTGAACGTTATTTTTCAAGGGGATGTTTCAGCAGAAGTAGCAGCCAAGAAATCCACTTGACCAATGTCACCAAGTGCCTAAGCAACCACAGTCATTGTGAAAAGAGAAACGTGAAATCTGTACTCACTTGTCTACCAGTCCAGATAAGTATTTGTCTGCAACTCTCCTGATCCTCTTGTGAATGTGGTTGAAATTCACCAGCAAGAACTGAGCATGTCTCTCCAGCTCTTCTTCATTCTCCTTAGTTTTAGGCTAAAAAACATGCCAAAGAGAAGCATGAAGCTCTTAAAGGAAAAGACAAACTCACTTTCATAAACTAAAATGAGAACACTTATACAAATTCAGAATTTTAGTTTCCAGGTAACCTACTTTATCAGCCATCATTGACAGGAAAGCTTCAAACACCTTATCAGCAACAGCTATCACACACTGCATCATGCCTGAGGAATGGAGAGAAGTGACAGGTTTGAGTGTCAAAATTACATTTGTTTTATAAACCATGCTTAACAGTTAAAAAGTGTTTATGTTTACTCAGCCAATATTGAACTTGTTTCAAAACAAAATCAGTGTTCTTGGCAAGAATAAAGGAGCAGCAATCTGGTGAACATAATTCGTTTTGTTATACAGCTGCTTGATTTGTTTCTGCTTTGCAGGCCTGGAGATAATTTCCTCATATCTCAAGCTGAAAGAAAACCTAGACAGGTAAATCTTACCAGATTTGTCTTTTTGAATTGCTTTATCTTCAAAATAGCAAAACATGACTTGGAAGCGATCTTGGTCAGTTGAACGCAGCACCCTAGGGAAGGACAGCTTTGTAAGCTGGGGTGTTTTAGGTTTCATTTATTTCAGGTTTTGCTTGTTTAAGATTATGTTTGTTTCAGGGATTTATTGATTGTTTCGTTTCATGGTTTTTTGCTGTTTCATCAGTGAAAAGAAGTGAATATCCATACACATACCTCATATATTCTAGGCGGTAAACAGAAAGGAGATAGGTAGACATGGCAAAGTCCAGCTTATTGATCAGCGCTGACACTTCTGGAGGAGGATCCAATAGATTGATGATGGTACTCCGTAATTCATTTAATTCAGCCTAGAGATGAATACATGAAGATATCTGAAGTGGGAGTCCTGTATTAGTTTCTGTCCCCAAACATGCATTCGGCTGTCACTCTGTTAACGTTTCAACCTTCACAAACAATGTGTCAGGATGCTTCTGCCTGCAGAGTCAGACCAACCTCCCCCGACTCAGCAAGTCACAATGCTTCAAACGCAGAACAGAATTAAATCTGGAATCAAGCTCCCGGCAGAAATAACTGCTAATTTCCATGCAGTTATACCAATGAAGAAATACAATTCCTACACTAAATGCATGCAAGTTCGACCAACATCAGCTCCTGAAACTTCATGGACTTGTTGTGCCAGTCTTTGGTGTCACAGAACTAAGTATCTAGGTGCAATGCAGATTTTGGTATTGTTTGGGAGCCAAAGGGATTTCATAAGCCAAAAAGAGCCCTTGGGCAAAATCTGTCCTGCAAAATCTATCCTACAAATGCTAGGGAGAGAGAAGAATACCAGCATCAAGCCAGAGTAAACTTAAAAATTTCTTTGAAAGACTGAATGTGTTGTTTCCTTTCAAACTTTGTTGCTTTTCTTGTTTTAAACTTTTCAAGTTTTGTGGGACACAAAATGGATGAAAAAGTACTAAGAGGCTTCCATCTCCACAAAGACTTGGTTTCTACACCTAATCAAGGTGGTGTAGCTACCTCCCTAAACACTTACATTAACACTCCATAAAACTGACCCCAAGTCACTTATGCACCCTGCTGTCAGAAGAATAGTGTGAAATAGCTGCTTTTCACTAATAGGAGGCAGGCTGAAGGGGTGTTGTGCTATTTCAATATATCACAGGTACCATGTCATTTAACACTGGCAGACATTATGGAAGGAGGTAATAGAAGAAATTAATTCCTACAGAAGTCACGGTGTCATTCTTCATGGCAGAATTGTACTGCAGAACAGATCGAAGTGGCTCTTTGCTGGGAAATGTGAGTAATGGAGACTTGGTGGCAATTTCACACACACCTTCATACCATTCTTCTGGCCAAAGACCTGGAACAGAAGTAGAAAGAAGAAGGTGGGATGAGGGATTAAAAAAACCACTAAGTTTCACAAATTTACTTGCATTACCAAGCTTTGCACTGCATCCTAGGGCAGATTTTTCATGTTCTTAAGCACAGACACTCAACACGTGATCCATGTCCCAAACTTACTGAGTATGTTGAGGCAAAGTTTCTACTTAATTACCATTGTACCCCACATGTCTGATCTTCCATTCCAGGAACCTGGCTATCAAAACTCATAACTAAGGCTATTAACTTGGGAATAAAACTACGTACAAGTTGTACTGGTCTGGATCTGATTTAACAAAACTGCAAAGATTTAAAGAAATCCCACCAGAGAATTGTCATGTAATGGTTTGCTTTGACATGTCTTTATGCCTGTAATATTTCTTGCAGTTACTGTGAATAATTTCTACATAGTTGCATTTACATTTGTCAAAAGCTTAAATGTGAGCAGCAATGTTGCCCTCTTAGAAGGGACAGTACCTGATCCTTCCACTGCAAATCCCATCAGCACCGAATACAACCAGAAATCGCGGAACAGCTTCTGCAGCCTGGGCTTGGCCTCCTTGATGGGTGGCAAGCGTCTCGTGAGCTACCAAAGAAATAAAAATGAACATTAGAAAATGGTGGGCGTTAGAATAACTGAATTCCACACTAAGGAATCAATTCATATACCTTCTTTACTACGGTTTACAAAGGTAATACTCTTTGTCACCTATGAAAACTAGTATTATACTGCTATTGTTATATTGAAGGAATTAAGTTCTCTCTGGAGATCTGAAAGGCTAACTTTTTGAGATGCCTGAAGTAAGAATCTCCTTTGTTTGACACAGGAATAACACCATGCTGATACAGTGACCTCTGAGGAGAATACATAATATTAGTATACTATCCACGGCAGGGAGGAGGAGACCACATGGTCCTTTAAACTGTGCTGAAGACAATCCATGCAGCTTTGCTTCAGTGTAAAGGAACTCCAAACTAAATAAATATTAGTCAAAAACACTTCTGGTTGCTATTGTTTATCGGCTTTGTGGAAATACATTGAGGCACCAATTGGGGATCTTTCATTGTTTGCACCCACGCACAGAATGACATCAGTTCTGAAGAATTTACTATCTAAACAAGCAACTAAAAGAGCATTATTTTCAACACATTTATTAATATTCTCTGATACTTTTTGCACAAACAGCTGCTACCACCGGAGGAGCAGTATATCCTCTCAGACAACACGATATACAATTTTAGATAAATTTACATAACGAAGATCATAGTGTGTTATCCTAAGAAGAGTTAAAGGGCAGGCAGTGTATAAAAAGTAAAAGAAATCGTCCATTAAACTGCAAGCTTTATTCAATATGACTGTATATTACTACTGTAAACTTTATTAACAAAATGTTACATTCTAATCTAGCTTGAAGAAGTTTTCTCTAACCGCAATAATTCTTTCTAGGTATGAGAGCCAGCATTACTTCAGTGAAACCTTACATAAAGCCAACTTTGGATGTATTTGTAAATCATGAGGGAGATTAGTCATTTTAAAAAGAAAAGCATGAAAAAATCCCTCTATTTTAATAAAGTCAGTCTGAGCTTAAGCTGGTGAATGGCACTATGGCAAAAAGCTGTTTGTGCACTGGGAATCTTTGCCCCAGTACAACACCAGCTGAAGAAGCCCCATCACAACCACAGAGGCCTCAAACACATCTGCACTAAGATGCTGCCCCCATCCCCCATTTCAGCACAAAACAGCAGCTACATGGCTTTTCCTGTCATTAACAGTCAAGTTTATGTGCGTGCTTGACTTTGAAACTTTACATACACACCGATTTTTGCTCAAAGATCTGCCTCCAAAGGGAACAAGTACCTGCAAAGCCATAAAAGTAGTTCAACAAACAACAGAGAATTCAGTGGAGATCATCAGGCAAGGGAGGGATTTTGGCTGACGAAGTAAGTTTAGCAGTGTTTGGTTTAGAGAATGTTTACTTTGGGAGATACACAAAAACTCAGCGTCAAAGTTCAGATTTAAACCCTGCCGTTGCCTTTACTTGAGCTTTTCAACACATCCTTCCCGTACAGTGGCTTAAAGGTAAGCTTCATTTACCTCTGCTGTTATTTTAGGGAGATCTCACCAAAGACTTACATACTGCAGAGAAGGGGGGTGTTTTGCCTGTGTAAGTGCAGCTGAGCAATAACTGAACTTTGGTGAAGGGGAGAATGTAAAGTTGGGAATACAGACAGCAAATTCGGCTGTGCCAAGAGCAGAAAATGTTTATCAATGGTTACTGGACAGAGTATCTCAGCCCTAAGGGCCTGACTTCTGGGGGCGGGGAAAAAACGAATGAATTTATGAAGAAACAATAAGAAAAAGACTGACTCGAGATGTTCAGTCACAGTCTCAAACAATTTCATAAGCATCTTATTTGGATCCTTCATTTTTGCAAAACAAGGTATTCTTTTATATGGGAGGATCACCTTAAATGGTTTTAGGATTTAAAGCAAATTAGTCTGGGAGAGAGTTTCAATCCTGTTACAACATGTTTGAAAATATTTTCCTTCAAGGTTTTATTCACTGAAATACAGGTCAGTGAACAGGTACAGGTATGTGAACCCTTATACTTTACAGAACAGCTCTCTTTCCTAATTTAAAAAGCATTTTAATCAATACCTTAGTAAGATTTTTGTTTTAACTGTATTCAGTATTATGTCCTGTATTATATTGTAAATAACTGTCTTTTTACTCAAGAAAGTGTATCAATTGAGATTGACTTTATAAATTCATGAATTAACTTTATAATTAATCAAAATCCAAGGCCTGGCATTCAGACACCCATTCAGTTTCAGCTGACAGAGCTATTGAACACTTACATTTTGATCTCTGACTGTCCCAGGAGGGAATTACACTTTTTCATATCTTTTTAATATCACTGCAATTACTGCACCCAATATTACGGTGAAAAGTCTCTCTGACCCACTTCTCAGTAGAGGATTTTACAGCTGAGTAAGTCTGATGGATTCACTTCAAATACATGCCAAAGAAAATTCTTGATTTTAAAAATAATTTTAAAATGCAACAGTCCAATACTTGGTAGATAAAGATATTAATAGTTTCCCTTAGAAAAATGCAGGTTCTACTTGAATGTATTCTCAAACAGAACAGGTGAGGTTACGAATGTAGAACTGGGAAAACAGTAAGCCTAGAGAAATAAAGTTCTGAAGGGAGCTCACAGAGACTTCACATCACAAAGAAAACACAGAGCACTATGATTCTGCAGTGCTACACAAAAGTGAAACAAAACATAACTCAGCCAAAAGCAGAATCAAGCCAATCCATTACAAAAGTGGCAGATGAGGACAGAGAGCTGCAGAAAGGGTGCACAGACATTGAGTAACACACCCAAGTAAGGCCACGAGCAGGCCAGGACAGACGTTTATGCCCAACACTTCCCCCACTGCAGTCCCACTAACGGTACTGAGTGCAAATACACGTCTTTCCACACACCTAGACCTCCTTTATTCACCAGATAGCTGCCTTGCTTTTCCAGAATACTCCCACAAAACTTCCATTTTTGTTGTAGCTACAGGATGTTTGTTTTTCAAATTTTTCAGTACATCTCAGCCTTCTGGTATGCTCCTGCAGGGGATTGGATCAGGAGTCCCTCTTCCTCCTACCAAGCTCGAATCTCCAAACTTAACTTCACATTGTATTTTCAGCACCCACTACTCATACAGTTAGTGCACAGTTTAAATGTAACAGTTTATAAATAGAGTCCTACACATTTTGGGTAATGAGTTTCTTACTGTTGAAATATGCCAGTAATGACTATTTGTATGGGAGGAGGTCAACCAATTCTTTGGCAGGCTGGAGGCATTGTGTAAATGCCAAACCAATTACCAGTAAAACAAACTGATTCATCTAATTGACATCTGTTCCACTAAAAAACAGTGCTGTCGAATAAGGTAACTGTAGATCTTCTGCTGTGACAGAAATCATCAGCATGGACCTAAAATTAGGGAATAGATAACTAAAATTCAATTACCCTCCGCTCTCTCAACTGTGTTGTCTTGTGCTGTCTTCCAGGCTTTCACCTGTCAGAATGAAGTTCCTATTTCAATTGCTTGCCCTTGCTCTTATCACAACCTCCGCATTTTGCGGAGTCAAGGACGTCACTGAGCATTTTGAAAGCCTTAAAGGTGCACAGCCACACGAAAACGGGACTTACATGCCAAACCTACCACTGGAGTTCCACAGAGAAAACACCATCACTAATGACTTGATTCCTGAAGAGGAGGAGGAAGAGGACTACCTAGACCTTGACAAGCTACTAAGTGAAGATGACTACAGTGATGTTATTGATGCTGCCCCACACATGGTGTCTGAAGTTCAGCAAGGAAATATTCTTGAACTATTCCAGGGCAAAACCAGAATCCAGCGCCTCAATATCCTCAATGCAAACTTTGGCTTCAACCTTTACCGCAGTGTGGCAGACAAGGCCAGCCCCTCAGACAATATTATCATGGCTCCTGTTGGTATTTCCACTGCAATGGCTATGATTTCCCTGGGTCTGAAGGATCAAACCCAGCAGGAAGTGTTATCTGTTCTTGGCTTTCAAGACTTCATTAATGCCAGCAGCAAATACGAGCTCATGACCGTTCACAACCTCTTCCGCAAACTCACCCATCGGCTCTTCAGGCGCAACTTTGGCTACACACTGAGGTCTGTCAATGACCTTTATATTCATAAGGACTTTTCTGTTCTGAATGATTTCAAAAACAATACGAAAACATACTACTTTGCTGATGCCCAACCAGCTGATTTCTCAGACCCCAGCTTCATAGCCAAAACCAATGAACGCATCTTGAAGCTGACCAAGGGATTAATAAAGGAAGCTCTTGTGAATATAAACCCTACAACACTGATGATGATTCTTAATTGTCTGTACTTTAAAGGTAAGACTCGGTTATTTCAATCTCAGTGATGCATTTTCTCAGTTTGCAATGTACTGCCATATGTCATTAGAAATCCCAGACAGAACTTAATGTACACTACAAAAAACCTACTGACTCCCTCATTAAGAATCTCTATTATTAGCCCATTTTTTGCCTGTTTCTGTAGCACAATGATGTTCTAGTCATGCTCTGAAGTTAGGGGGTATTGTATATATAGAGCAAATGCTTACTACTTCCAAACCCGTAATGACTCACAGTGAGACAGAAAAACAACATATGAATGCAGAACAGCCCCAGAAAGCATAAGCTTTGTAGAAGTCTCAGATGGGGAGGTATAGATGCATATGCAAGTCATTCGTCTCACTCAGTCCTGGCATCACTAAAATGGTGCAGGTTAATTTCAGTTAAAGCTTCTGAAATTAAATAAAAATACTTCTGAAGTATTCAGGACTCATACAAACGACTGCAAGGATTTTCAGCCTGAAGGAAGCAATTTTTTAATATGATCAGAGTGTGATCCTTGTCAACAAGTCCATACAGGGGACCTAAGAGAATAGCCAAAACACTGTTCTGCTACAACTAAAACCAAACACATTCACTACATGGAACATTTCAGTTAATTCAGCATGAATGGTTTGCTGATATGGGCTCCTTCATATATTACTATAGGCTGAACAGTTAAAGAGGCTTGAAGTAAAGACTGTACAATATATTCTTATTATAAACCCTTATTTTCAATGTCTTTGCATTTAAACTAAGAGCCTGTGGTGAGATTTTCAATATAAGTTATCTGCCTCAGGTTGAAAGTTTGTTAGTTTTTCAACAAACTTTTAAAATTATATTAAATGAACAAGAGGTGGGAGGTGCCTATGAAAGAAGAACTGAGGATAAAAGGAAATCTGTTACTGACTGTTTAAGATGAAAATCAGATGAAGGTGACTTAAAACATGGGTAGGGTAAGACAGATTAGCCCGAAAGGGTAAGAGTGTGTGCAAGTACAACACACTCCTTTCCATAATTCAAAAAGGAGTTTATTTTTCTCCAGTTATGTCCCAGCTTCCAGGAAACAAAGGCCTCTCTTACACCGGTCATCTCAGCAGGTTAGAGAAGCAGCATTCCTATAAATGTACCTTTTCCCACTCACTTGCAAGGAATTACTTCCTTGCCTCTTATCTCTAAGAGAATCTGAAGCAAGTCATTATGCTAATGAGCATAAAATCCAAATAATCTCCTGTTCTCAGGTACCATCCAACAGGCGCTTACTTGTATCCTTGACTATATGTCTGATGATCGTATCATACTGAATACAGGCCTTTACTGCCTGTTAGACCATCCTAAGAAAAGGACTATACAAAGTGGAACAGATACTTTTTTTTTCATAATTTGGTCAAATTTGAAATACCCTTTTGTTTCACTCTGAAATTATGAAATACTTGTGCCATCTCAAAATAACAAAAATACCACAAAAATAGACAACTGTGATATTTGAACTCTTGAGTTATCAAGATCAAAAAGACTTTTGGCTTTTTCTTCTGCCCATGAAGTCCTGTTAGTCCAAATTGCCTTGGTGCAATCCGCTGAAGGCTGTAATTTCTAACCCTCAAAACAAAGATCAATTCTCTACTGCTCTCATTCTTTTGTCTTACAGTGACAGTTTCCTGCGAACTCCATTTTGAGTGGAACTGAACTTTCTAAAAGCAAATTCTGCTCCTAGGTTTCTTAGTTTCCCCACCACTCCTTCTAACATGTCAAATTTTGTCCACATCATTCCGTTTGTACCACTGCAGAAAAGCTCTGTTAAGCCCTCAGAAGTAAGAGACCTATACACATTTTCAGATATACAGAGATGCTCAGTACAAGAGAGACTGAGTAGTGGGATAGTTGATAAACACTGTGAGGTTTCAAGCTCCTTTTACATTAAAGACCACCAAGAAACTATTGGAAACTATTTCTGTTACTAAGAAGCACATTTTATCTTGTATAGATGTCCAGTCTATCCTCCATTCTGCACAGCTCTGAGCAATCATTTATGAGCTTCCTATCAAGTAGGAGCTGGTTATTTCAGCCATGGCAGTTTTGGTAACTGATGAATGTTGATAGGTCCAAAATGTCCTGATTTTTTCTGAGATTCTGGTCACGAATGCAAAAAAGGAGTTACTCAATGGAGACAACATCTGCCACCACAGATGGATCTAAAAGACATCTTGGGAGAAGATTCAAAACAGAAAGTCACAAAAGTCATAAAGGGCCAGCTGGTTTCAGCTGGCCACACGGCCCCTGCTGGGGATCAGTATTCTGCCCTAAGACTAACACATTTGCAAAACTGAATCCAAGAAAATTGTTCCCCAGCTCCTCTCTTTCCCTAGGAAGAGCTGATTGTGTCTCCCATCCCTCAGTGGATGGCAGTGCTGCTGAAGCTCCCCTGGCCCACAGCAGCTCCATGTCACCGTCCTACACCTGTGAATTCTGCTCCCTGAAGAACAGCCAGATACTGGGTTTTCCTTAGAAGTGAGACAATTTGCTTGGGAATAGCATAAACCATTTTATACCCCACACCTTTCAGACTATTAACCACAGTGTGACCGCTTCTCAAACTGGCCCCCATCAGCCTGAGCTGTGCAGGAACTATTGGAATGAAAGTTGGACTTAGGGCTTTTCTTTTCTTATTCACAGTAAATCTGGCAAAGTCAGACTAAGGAACCAACTACGGTTATATTGTAGGCTCTCCACACAGTCACATTTCTCACATACTTGCTTGCCAATGATGACCTAAATTCCTCAGTTTTTGCAGGAAATACTGGTAACCCTATTTCCACTATAATCTTCTAGCTTTGTCTGCCCCTTAAGAAATGATGTTTACTCCGGAGCCATGGTTCTATAAAAAGACCAATAGAGCACTGCATTTAAAAAACCTTCTTCCAAACAGTCAATAAATATTTCTGGTATCCAGAGTATTTCCACATAAAAAATTTCAAACTGTGATTGCAAAGCCTTCTGGGCTGCAAGACATGTTGGACTGCATTATTTGGGCATAAACCTGTCAGAATTCAGCACATCTACAGGAGCGTGTTATCACATCAAACTGGATCATAGAATTAAGCAGCCAACACCCCAACTCTTTAGGTTAAGACAGAAAATGAACCATTCCGAATGGACTAAGGTAAGGTAATGCCTTCAGCATAGCATCTTTTATAACCTTATGCAAAACAAAACCAGCTCTTGCTTAGCTTGATACACCACTAACGTTCTTCAAAGAGGTGCCTTCAGAACTGGATTCAAGCATCACACCTCTCAGAAAATACAGCTGGGTCAGGTGTTCTGCTAGAGGCAAACCCTAAAAAATATTTTGCATCTGTTTAAATTTCTAGGTTCCTCATAGGGAAAAATAATACACACCAACCACATTCATAGTTCTGATTTGTGTTCACCTGCTTCTGTAATTTAGAACACTCAAATCAGACAAATACTAAGTTAGAAAGCCAGGAGTTTTGAAGTCACTTTAAAACTTGTCTCCTAATTCAGGCTTCACTGAAATCAACAATCTCCTACAGGAACTCCCAATCCACGTGACTTAAAGCTCAGTGTAAACCTATTCTGGGAACATTTTATTAAACAGGCACCTTGGGGTTTTATCTGTCTTCTGCACTGTACGAACAGGAACTTGGGAGAATAAGTTCGCGGTGGAAATGACCATGAAGCGAAGCTTCCGGCTGAACGAGAAGCAGACGGTGAAGGTGCCCATGATGCAGACCAAGAGCACCTTCCTGGCCGCGGCCGACCCCGAGCTGGACTGCGGCGTGCTCCAGCTCCCCTTCGTGGGCAACATCAGCATGCTCGTGGTGCTGCCGCACAAACTGTCTGGCATGAAAGCCCTCGAAAAGCAGATCACGCCGCAAGTGGTAGAAAAGTGGCAGAAGAGCATGACAAACAGGTATCTGCTGAAAAGCACATCTTGTTAAAGTCTTAATGTACTTTCTTGATGAGACTGACAAGGGTAAGTAAAGCATGTAGAGGATAATATATTATGTTTTGAAAAAAAATGCTAAACTAAATAAAACCTCCAAAAATGGATTTATTGAATTCAAAGTCAGGACTAGTGATCTCTCAAAATTTAAATGTGGTCGAGAAATCAAGGATGATTGAGGTAGAAAATTATAATGAAGTTTCAAAATTCTTTCTATTGAGTATTTAATGATGCACATTTAAAGAAAAAGTTCTTACTGATAAAGTTTACAATGAGAATGAAAAACAGGACTGTGAAAATAACAGATTATTGGTGCAGAATAATCTTGGTCACATCAGCTTATGTTCAGCTCAGCACTGAGCATTTCAACAGAGCTCTGTGTAAAGGAACACATTCCATAATCAACAAAAGACATCACAATTATGAGAGAGAAAAAATAATAAAGCCTCCCTTGAGGAAGGTGGCAGAGTAGGTGTATCTGTCTTCAGACCTGATAAAAAGAGATGATTTGATGTGCTACCCAGGAATTCAATCTATTTCTGTTATACACAATAAGTGACAAATCTCCCATTTAGTACTTCAGAAAATCTGACAGCTCGACACTTATTACAAGCATGCATTGAACTGCTCCAAGTCATATCTTATACACATAAATAATGCAAATCATTATAAATGAAATATCAAATTGACAAACTAACAGTTCTCACAGGGGAATTAATTTTTTAAAGCACAGTTTTAAAAGTCATGATGCTCAAGTTTTGAAAGCAAAAGTGCAGTGCTGTTTATCTCTGTGTCTTGCTTGCCAAAGACAGCAAAAAATCCAAACCACAACAGGTCTGTAAAGCAAGGGAGTTGTGCACACACATATCTGCTCAATGATTTTTCCTTTTTGTGTTTATTTTTACTAGAACAAGAGAAGTGGTTCTGCCTAAATTTAAGCTGGAGAAGACATATAACCTGATTGATTATCTGAGATCCATGGGAATAGAAGAACTGTTCAATGGAAAAGGCGACTACTCTGGTATATCAGACGAGAAGGTCACCATTGACAGGGTATTTACTCCTCCTTTCACCTCCTCTCTGATTAAACTCTCACCCAATAACATGGCAGCACAGCAGTAATACTGCACAGTAAGCTAAAGCAGTATTTTTTCCTCATCTTTCCTGGAGGACATATGAGGGAGGGTTGGGAGTTTGTCCTTGTCTATTCATATAATGAAGAACACGTTTAATCAGATGTCAAAGGCACTCTGAGTGTTGTGGTCAGTCAGGAACAGGCTTCTCCACACAACAAACCCCAAAGGTTTCTGGTGCTGTGCAGGTGTCACCAGCAAGGGTGTGGGACGCGGAGGGGGGAAGGCTGTGAGCACATCACCCCAGCGTACTTAGGAGAGCCTCAATTTCTCTCGTTTGTTCTCCTGTGTTGTTGTTTGAACAGTTCAATCACCAAGGCACAATCACAGTGAACGAGGAGGGCACAGAGGCTGCAGCCATAACCACCGTGGGGTTCATGCCTCTCTCCACTCAGATCCGCTTTGTCGTCGACCGCCCCTTCTTGTTCCTGATCTACGAACACCGCACCAGCTGCCTTCTGTTCATGGGCAGAGTTGCCAACCCAGCCACATCCTAAAAGCAGAGAAGCCCCTCCAACACTCTGTTACACATGGGCTGTATAATTACATGTTAAAATACCAGTATCATAAAGGAAAATTTATTGTCATATTAGCCAATACAAAAGCCACTGGTATCAAAAGAAAATGTATTATCTACAGGTAGTTTCTCATGAATGGACTCACAGCAGTAGATAATTCGACTGCAATTTAAAATGGTTAGTGCCAAGTATTGATACAAGTGTATTACTAGGAAAAAAAAATCACAAAGTAACTTACACTTTGTGTTTTGCATCAGTGTATAAAATGTAATCAATAAAGTATTTAGACTATCTGGAGTCTTGAAATTTAGCTCTAAATCTGTGCTAGGATGTCTGGTTTTGATAAATAAGACTAAGGAAATCCTGAATACCTGACCAGCCATAGACACCTAAAGTCTCTCCTGGGCATTTTACACAATCTAACTTGAAACAGATCAAATATCTCCATTCTTTCTTTTGCTTGCATTAATTAACGTTCAGTGAATACACACAATGTGTAGTAACATTCAGACTGATGCACACAATGAGCCTCATGGACCAGTGTACCAAATAAGAGGAGATAGAAATGTCTTGGAGGAATGAAATACTAATACCACTACCACTACTCTTCCCCGATCTAACTCACATTGCTTCAATACCTTCTCTGATCTTCATTGGTACAAGAGGTATCAGAATTAGGCCAGCCTGGTAAATGATACAAATATCCTCAGAATACCCTTCAGAGGGAAAGCAGTCAGTATAATGCTCTTTTCACTGGCTCAGTATCATCTAATCCTCTCTATAAAAAATGCCACTTATAGCAATCACTCAATATTCCAATGCACTCTCCATATTTGATTTAATGGACAAAACCTTTCAAGTCACTGCGAACTTTCTGAATCGTTCTGGTAACAATACAAATGCTGTTCAAACGTGTCACATTTGAAAGTGAGAAGATCTACCCACACTCTATCACTGTCTACCTGGTACAAGGAACAGAGCTGCACCACACATTCAAATTATTAAAGAAAGTGAACACACCTCTGCACACCTTACTTTACATCACACCTTTTAAAAAATCTGCCTCATAATCCAGTGAGAGTATTTTTATTACTTTTTGCAGTATCAAATACTGTATCAATCTATCTAGATACATTATAAATTTGTCTTACCTTAGCAAAAATAACCTTTAAACCTTATTTTAAGAATTCATAATTCTCTTAAAAAGGTGTTTTTCCAATATTAACTTGTTGATTTAATTTTGCTTTTATATACTGCTGTTTGTAATTTTTGATCTACTCCAATTACATGCTCCATATACAAAGCTTTTTAACCTGTCAGCCAGTGAAATACTGCTATTAGATGATGATGAATGATGAAGAGCTGATACTGAATAGGAAACTCAGATGTTTCTCCCTATTCCTGTCTTTAAGTCCACCACATGATGGACAATTTTCAGTACTGGAAGTGCACAACAGAAATCATTAACATTCATATACACATTTTATTGTTTTATCTGTATGCAAAAAGGAAAGCATATGCAAAAGATTAAATATTCATGCCCTAGGTTTAATTAGTTTATCAATGATTGAATGAGCTGGAGCATCTGCAATACAGGTTTTGGGGACTTAAGTAAAGACAATTATTCAAGGCAAAGAGGTCAAGCAGAAAAGCAAATCAGCTACTGCTCAAAACTCATGATCTTCATACATTGTGCAAGAAAGTCAAATATTTGCTTCAACAACCATAATGTAACCATTAACTCTTGCTTCAGATTCTGGCACTATCTGACTGCATTTAAAGGTCACATTGGTTAAGAAAAATGCAGTTATCCCCAGCTATTCAGAACAAATCTATCATCAATAAAAATTTGAAACAGAAAAGCACTTCCATAACTTTTACATTAAGTCTCTAATAAGCACTAATCTTCTCTTAATATGCAAGGAATGGTCCTGCTTTTTCACTCAAATCAGCATCACTGACAGCTGAAAAATGCCACCCACTAGAACATCTCAATGCAGGACTGGCTGGCTCATGCAAAAACTGAACAATTGAATAACAGTGATCCAAGACATTTATAAACACACTTCTGTAAAGTTAGGAACTGGTCCTTGTGATCACTGCTGAATTTGGGGAGGGCTTATGCAGGAAACCAGTGGAAGAGACGTGGGAAGGAAAGGAACAGTCCTTTGATCTTTAACTAGTGCTAATTTTAGACGCTTCTCTTTGACAAGCTTCAGTGAAGAGGTTTGAGGGGGCAGAGTATGAAATGAATGCTTTTTTCCTGCCTGTTAATGGATGTGCAGTATGAACAAGTTACAAGCAGGCATTCCTACTGCAAGCCTTTTGTTTTTCCCTTTTGTCCCACCAGCTGTGCAGGAAAAGTTCCACAGAATAATTCAGCTTCAGGAGGGAAACAAGCAGCATGATGCCTTTTGTCCTTCAGGAAGTTTGTCTATAGATCCTTTAGACATGACTTCTTTTTTTGCAAAAGCTACAGCAGTTAGGCAAATAGTCCTACTGACCTGGTAACACACCTTGGACATATCAAATTTCCCACTGGAGATCTAGATCTACAATTTTTTCCTGAATTAGCACTTACACTTTGTTAAAAGAAATGTTTTTTCCCCAGAAAATAATGACATCCAAGCCTGAACACAGATATGCTTCAGAATAAATGAGTCTGGCATGGACATCAGTGTCCTTGCACATTTCCTAAAATGCTTTCAGCCTGACAGTCAATTCTCATTTTAGAAGGCACGGGACACTTACCCTCTTCTTTATCAATGATTTTTTTTTCCCTTTTAAGAAGCAGAATTCACTGTGCTGCCAAACTAAAATTTAGATCTGTTTCTATTGACTTTTGTTTTTCACTTCTCCTCAGGCCACAGATGTGTTGTTTATTGCACTGCATGCCAAAAACTATTCAAAAGCAATATTCCCTAAAGTACTATTTAGCTCAAGAATCTCCTTAATTCGTGGCTTGAAACAATCTAACCCTGAATCACAAAAGACTCTTCATTTTCAAGAGATTTGTCATTATTAAACAAATGTTTCCCCCCCATTAGAGCAAGGTGTTATTATTTTACATTAGTACTACATTTCTCCTGGATGGTAAGCTCTGCACTAGCTGTCAGTCAAATCATTTTGCTTGAAATAGCACCAATATTTGAAAAATGCAAGAAAAAATATTGTTTGCAACAACTCAACCATTGGATACTCACCACAGCAATGACAGGAATAAGCACACCCAGGTTCCCTGCGCTGCTGGAGGCCTGGAGAACAAAAAGGGAGTGATCAAAACATCTACAAAAGCCCTTCTGAAGTATTTGCTGTAAGACATATTTCAAGCATCAAACAATTACAACTCTGCATCTTGCAAAGAGATGTGCACAAGGTGGTCAAGAGAGCAGCCACGAAATCCACAGGATTTAACACACCTGGAATCTTTTAACAAAGCTTTTCAGGTTTTCCTCACAGACTACTGAAGGGATTTTTGCCCCTGTCAGCACAGGGTCTGTAGATATTCAGTAACTGCTAAAAAAATGATCCCATTAAATGGGTGGCCACAAAGAAGTGTCAAATGTTTACCAGAAGTTTCATTTTACTATCAAAATGAAGCCAAAAATAACAAGCCTGTAAAAAGACGGGATTTTCAAGAATTTATTTAAGCAGGAGGAGCAGCCTTTTCCATTGAAATATAAGAAGCATCAAGAAAGTACATATTTCCTATGACTTTTTAGGACTTTTTAAACTGCGTGCTAAAAATAAGTGTGTTTGTTCTTGGCCAAGTAGAGCATTTAAGAACTGAAAACATCCACTGAGCACAGCACATCATTTCTCACCTTTTCTGATCAGGCAAACAGTGATGGCACAGAAACCACACCAAGACATCTCTCTAAAGTCTTTCCCAACCTCCCATATCCCTCCACACTGGATTTGGGAAAGAGGGAATGCTCCAGCTCCCTCCTTACAAGAGAGAGGCTGCTGAGGCAGGGAAGACATGCTAACAGGATACAGCTTTGCATGAAGTGGAATAAACCAAAAGGAAGCAATTAAAAAAAGCAAAAACAAAGAAGGAAAGAAGAGAGCAATAGAACAACAAAGCCAAATAGTCTTCAGATGAAACAATAATGGCACAACCCAACTAAAACAAATTTCTGTTATCTTTCCTGTAGAGTTAAGATAAAGCAAAACAAAAGATGGGTCTTAAAATATTTTTGAAGGGAATAAAATAATAGCACAGAAGACACTCTAAGGAGTAGGGACAACTGGAAAAAGTCACCATGGTTTTTTTGTTAACTTCAGGACAATCCACTGGATGTGACTCACTGCTTCAGAGTCAGAGCAGAGATGCAAACTAACTGCAACAGGCAGAACCCAGTAGAACTATAGTTTCTGTGGAAAACCCACTTTTCTAGTAGCATTTTTGTTAAAAAATGAAATATCAGCCTCTTTATGATAATACATGGCACTGAGAGTGAAGAAGACAGAATGATGTCCATTCCTGGGCATACTCAGGGGACATTCATGTCAACTATCAGCAGCAGCAAAAGAAAAAGAAGGTATTTTTTCTTCTCCTCACAGAAATCACTTTTGAATGGCTGAAAATAGAACAAATAAATCACTGAACATTTTAATGGTTATCAAGCAAATTTTAGTGTGCTAAGAAGAGACATAGGCAAACTACCAAAGAAAAAACTGCTTTTGTTTGGGGAGCACAGCATGTGCAGTGTTTTACCCTCTTTATCTCTTCTTGAAAATGAAGTATCCCCGTCTTCAGAATATCTTTCATAACTTTTACTCTGCATTGAGTAGAGTGTTCCAGTGAGAATTGCTCTCAGTATCTTCACACTAAAGAAACACTGCCTCCTAGCTCAATCCATCTGAACTCTGCCATTTCTGCATTTGCAGAATTGCACAGCTTTACGTGCAGCAGTTTGTCTCCCATACTGATCCCAAAGCACCCCGTGTTTCCCCGTGCAGCTCTGCCTCTGACACTCCAGCTCAGGCAGTCTCAGCTGAACTGCAGCTGCCCCCTGCTTTATCTGGGATGCTCCACACGGATCAGTCAGGTGTCTGAGGGCATTCTAGACCTGCACTCACCCTCCATGACCAGAACTCACTCCCAGGCTCAGCACAGCCTGGGTTTTCCCTGTGTGTTTAAGGGTGTGTTTAGCAATGCCACCCACACAAAGCACAGCTGCACACAATTAAAAACCAGTGCATATCTGACCTTCAGTGCTGGTCCTTTTTCACTTGCTCTCTCACTTGCTCTCTTTCCTTCCAGCCCAAGCTGAACAAACAGCTCCAGCAAGTTCATCAGCAGCTCATCCACAAGGTGCTCTACCTGGATGTTGGCAGCGATGTTGGCCAGGGCATTAATGACTGCTAAGGAGCAGTGCCTGAGGAGAAAGAACAGTTAGGAACAAGCAATTCCTCAGGTTTTGTACTTTCAGTGCTTTCTTCATAATACTGATAGTAACTCTTGTAATAAGGCTACTGATGTATTTTCACCCAGTTTTTTTTCTTGCTGTTTTTATGAGCAGCACATCACTTTACAGACAATTGAAAAGCAATTGGTATTTAAGTGAAAAACTATTAAGTTGTGCCTTTGGAGGATGTTCCATTTATGATGCTATCACGGCCACAAGGAAAGTACTTTCCTGTGGCAGACAAAAAGCAGCCAAGGGCAGCGTTTCAGGTTTGGGAAAGCTCTTGAGCAGAAGAATCAGAACTTGTGTCAGTTGTTAAAGCTGAGCTTGCATTGTTAAAACATTCTGACAGGAACAGTCCTCCCAGCTACTCCCATACTGCATTGAAAGGTATCCAGCCTACCCCAGCTACCAAGAGTCAGTGATAATCTTTACTCATTTCTAGTGGAGACAACCATGCATAACTTACACACAAAGAATTAAATTGTTCATGCTTTGCATTTAATCCCTAACAAGTACCAGGACCACATTAAAAACAAAACTACCCTCTCAGCTTTTGTGGACTAAGAGACTAATTACTGTAATTACAGATAATGTAAGTCATCCATGTCAATTATCTTTCACAAACACTGACTCCTTACAGAGGTAAAAGTTATCAATGCTACCTGTAGTGAACAGCATTCTCAGGAATTTCTGCATTTTGAAGTGCTATAATTTTTAAATGAATGTATTTCTTTTCAACATCAAAGAACAGTACAATTTACAACCTTATAATAAAACTTCATAGTGGGGAAAAGTGAAAAACCCCAAAGCAGCACAAAGGGTATTTGATACAGTTTTCATACATTTAAGGGACACAGCTAAGTGTTACCTGTATCCATGGTCCTTATAGTCTTTTGTGGCAGAGTAAACAACTGAGCTTGCTTTAACACTGATTTGCTGAAATAGATTCCACACCTCACCGTAAATGTATTGCTGCAAAAAACCAAAACCAAATCCCTAAGTAAAGCTTATTGAATACAATCTCCCTAAAGAACAGCCCTGTAAAATACTCTAAATATTACCAATTTCTTCAGATAGGTGTGCAGCCACAGCCTGAGCAATGGTTTCAGCTTCCATGAAGCAAACAATACAAGTGCTTTTGTGAATGTTTTTAATTGGTCAAATTTTACAAAATTTATTATGTTCTTTAACTCTGTCTTCCTGATGGAAACTATTTTTTCAGGCTTCTGAGTTCTGGCAATTAATTTCTTGTTCAGAGGCACAAATAACATTTGGAAAAAGTCAGTTAATCTTTCTATGACTGAAGAAGACAATATCCCATACTTTTAAATGTATGAACCTACAAGACTTTGAAACGTAATTACTAATACAAAAAGAAAATACTCTCCACTTATTTGTGATAGGCCAAGTTTGAAAACTTAGCAACTTTTGAAAACACTTAGTTTGGTGGTCTTTATAGCCTTTTTTAAAAAAAGACTTATTTTCTATGGGGATTCATCTTCTTTACAGGGACAGTGCTTTACACATTATCACAGCTTTTGTTTCCTGATATCACAAAGACTGCACAAGTGTCTACCTGTGGTGAAGAAAAGAGAAGCCTTAAAGCCTTCTGTAAATGCAGTTTCTAAAATGCATTTCCATTTAATTAAAGGAAAGGGATCATGAACTGGCATTCTCTTGGCCAATTCCCCACTTACATTTCCAGTGATGACCAAGCAGCCGAGCTGATCAATGATGAGTACGTCAAGATGAGAAGGTGGCTGGCAAAACTTCTGCTGTAAGATCTGCAGGATGGGTTCCATCATTTTTGGGGTGTCCCTCAGTGCCACTGCAATGTGCCCTAGAGCACGAATTGTGTGGTCAGGAATCAAATGAGCTTCCCTGTCAGGAAAACAAAAACTCCAATGTGATAAATGTAACTGTTCAGCAGTTATCAAGACCTCAGTTACATTTCATATAAGTAACAGTTCCTATACTAAATTTAAACATCACTAACAGCTTTAATACTGCCACTCTATACATCCCCAACATTAGAAGATCTATGTGCACAAGTTGATTTTCAAAATATAAAATAACCTCTCCCAAACTCACTATTGAAGAAATCCACACTAACCCATGAACAAACTGTTCTAAAGTTAACAGTGAAAAGAGGCAATAATGATGGGCAAAATACTAAGACAGTCAGACCAGCTACTACAGAACCTCCCCCATGAGACTTCTTTGTTGGTGAGTCTCTTAAGAGCAGAGCAAAATGCCACAAGTGACAAGATGTGTCTAGCCAAAAAGGACAGCTGAAGCTTGAAGAGAAAGCATCACTCAGCTGAGGACTCAAAATTGGCTAATATTAACCAAAGATTTGCTGATTCAATCAGCTAAAACTGAATCCATACCTCTCAGTATGAAAACAGGGGCTCAGCTCTGCAAAGACCTGGCACGGGAAGATCTTGACCCCACACACAGTGAATCCATTAACCTCAGAGACATTTAATTCTAAAATAATGCTGCCAGAACCTGTATCTTAGAAGGAAAAATTGGTTTGATGACAGACTGACAACTTACTTATCATTCTCCTGAGAGATGTACAGACGGTTGGATAAACTGGCAAGAAAGGCCTCAACAATCACTGAATCTATAGTCAAGCCAGCTTTCAAGCACCTGGAGTAACCACGGACAGAAAAAACATAATGCATCAATAAAGCATATCACTTTTAACTACTGTAAATGCATGCCATGTGTATATAAAGGAAGCAGGTTTATACTGAAGAGTAAGAACTGATTGCCAAGGAACACTGCAGAGATATTTTTAAAAATGAGCCAAGTTTCTACTTCTGCTTTCTCCAGAAACAATAAAGATGGGTAAATTCAGAATCCACTACTTTGAAACTGTAATTCCTTGTCTCTAGTCGCCAGCTATTTGTCTTCCCTCTAGCTCTCTGTAGCTGTCTAAAAGGGAAGAATAATCACTGCCCACACGAGTGCGTGACAATCCTCCTGTTACAGGAGGCTCACTCAATGTGATAATCTAAGCTGAAAACAAAAAAACCCCTACTGAATAGCTACAAAAACACCTACCTGCTGAAAACGGTGACTAGCAGATGTGGGAAGCAAAGCAGTAAGACTGAATTACTATTTTACAATCAGGACATAAACAGAACCAAGAGATGACTGAAGGAAAATGAAGTCATGACCAAACAAGGCAGAAAGACTTCATGGCAGCACAGAGCAGCACCTTCTAAATGGGCACAGTACTTTTCTGGCAGGGAAATAGCACCTGTCCAGCATGGTGCCAGTCCCCCTCTTACCTGCAGATGTTGTCTATGGCAATGTCACGCAGCTGCTCATACATGGATGGCTGACCTTTCTTGGCAGGCATTACATTTAGAGTGGACTCTGAATGCTCATTGGTGACACTAATCTTGATGTCATTCCCACCTACTAAAGAACACAGAAGTACAAAAATCAACACCACTTGATGAGCTATAGAAGCCATTACTGCATTTGACTACTCCTAAATTATTATTCCTAAATTTAGTCAGTTACTATTTTACTGTTCTGCTTTAGCATTACAATACTGCTTTTGCATCAGCAAGTGATTCAAATTGACTATTTTTTTTCTGGAAATCATAAGTCGATATTACAATTTAAAAACAACAACAAAAACCTGCCAAATGCCAAGAGAGTCACGTGGCTGGAGCACAGGATGTGTATGGTGAGTCTGAGGAACGTGACCTAGTCCACTCTGGAGCAGAGGCAGCTTTGGACAGACCCAGTGGCTGCCTCCCAGAGTGTAAAGTAGGCTACAGGGCAGACAGAAGTAGCCTTTGTAGGCGAATTAGATACAGCAGCCTCAACTTGAAACAAGAGAGGTTCCAACTGGGTATGTGATTTCCCCCACTATGAGGATAATTATGCATTGGCTCTGGCTGCAGAGTCTCACTCAAGACAGAGGTGCTCAGTGTCAGACGAAGAGACACAGCAGTTCTACTGCTTACCCTTAGACACCCTTCTACCAGAATTTCATTTGCCTCCCTTCTCCCCACCTCCAAAAAAAAAATTACATAATTCCATCTCCACTTCCAGCTACAGCTGTATCACCACAAAACACCAAAAAGTACAAAAAAGCCACACAAGTTGGGAAACAATCACTCGAGCACAGGCTTCATTCCTTTACCTGTGTGATACTGGCTGTGATATTTGTAAAGTTTCACAAGCACTGGGGAAGGAATCACAAGAAAGTCTCTCAATGACGGATTGACAGAATGAACCACAACAGGGAACCTCTCACACAAACGACCTAGACCCTAAAAAGTGAAAAAAAGAAAATCAAGACAAAACCAACAAAACATAGCTTTAGAATAAAAGAGCACTATTTTTACTTCAGCTGGAAGCTTGCAACTTCAGCTCAATATAAAAAAACAGAAAACAAAACAAATCCTACATAGTTTTGAGAGGTTCAATTTCTAGCAGAAGATTTAGACATTTTAAGCCTCTAACTGTTTTAGGTTATTCTAGAGTGTGTCATATACCAGTCAGCCTTGCTGCTGTCTTCCTGGGTGTTTTCATACAAGTCACATGAAATGAACTGCACTCTCCGAAAATGAAGTTACTGCACAAGTTCCAACATTTAGAGGGACCTGATAACTTACTGCTTATGTGGTGGGAAACATCACATTTGCAAGACCATGGGTAAGTGCCCAATAAGAAGACAAAAATTAGAATAACCAAGGCTTAGACTAAAACCTCAGTGACCTGTCAGTCCCAATATTTTAATTATCTGTGTAACAGACTAAGAAGCTAAATAGTTCAGAAATTAAATACTGGTTAAAAAACCCTCATGAATATTACTCTTCAAGAAGCAGTTGAGCTAAGAAAATTCTAAAAGCTAGTTTTCACACCAGACCTCTGAAACCCAAACGTAGAACACAGTGATGGAAAGTAATAAAAATAGCAGATAAAGTGTTCTAGCAACCTGTAAAACTCCCCAAACTCCCATTCACTGATACAGTAATTACAGTAATTAATGACAAATACTATAAAGACAGACCTGCAAACAGCAAATTAGCAGTGGCAAGTGAGCAATTATGACTTTGCTTGAGGTTTTTGATTGCAGCTTTTCTGATAACTTGATGCACAGGTTTTCTGCACCTTAAATAAAAAATCCAACAGAAAAAATTATCTTAGATTTGTTATTAGGCCACACACAACCCAATGCTTACTGGAATTTCTAAAATGATAGAGAGAATTTATAAGCTTCAATCTTGAAGTATAATATTTAGTGCTGCTTCTGCAAAAAGTTTTAGAAACTTGGCAGCTGCACCAAACAGCTCTGTCAAACACTGTGACTGAAAGAATGACAGCACTTAAAGCTGATTTTGAGCATACTTCACCCTGAACAGAAATCAAATATTGCAATGTCCAAAGGAAAAAATGCTTCACATATTCAGAGGATGTAAGATTTATACAAGAAAGAAAATGTAGGAAAAGTGAGAAAGAGCTGCCCAGTCCTGCTA